>RBNK01000542.1:0-24219 GCA_003990785.1 Endogone sp. FLAS-F59071 | reverse complement strand
GGGGGGGGGGGGGGGGGGGGGGGGGGGGGGGGGGGGGGGGTGGGGGGGGGGGGGGGGGGGGGGGGGGGGGGGGGTGGGGCGGGGGGGGGGGTAGATCTTTTTTTTTTTTTTTCCGGCCTCTGTGTTGCGCTTGTTTTGTTCCTGACTTTTTTCCTGGCGGTGGCTGTACTCGCGTCATGTGACATCATTTGGGCAATGTATATGCACAAGCAATTACATTGATACATTGATTTTTTCGTCGCTTTCATGCCCCACTATTCATCCTATTCCTCACTCTCCAGCTCATCTTCATCTACATACACCACACCCTCGAGTCCTATTCCCTCCTCTGCCATCCTTGATGTCTCCTCTCTATCTCTCCATCCAACTTTGTGCACCATCATCAGCGCTAGCACCAGCGGCAGGTTGATCACGCTCCCAAAAAACAACTGTCTCGCTGTCCGCTCGTTGCTCTCCCTCCAGAACCGCCACGCCTGCATCGCCATCGCCGCATTGACAAAGGTCGAGTTCACCGCGAACCACCAACTCGTCACGCCAGCGGCTGGCATGGCCCAGCATAGCGGCAGCATGGCGAGTGCGTAACGCAGGCTAACACGAGCGTTGAGCGCCGGATCTATAACCGATGTCATGCGGTACCCGGCCTTGCTATAATCGCTGCGTAGGTTCCACGATAGTGAGTTGAAGTGCGGGAATTGCCACGCAAATAGTACCCCGCCCAAAAGCCACGCGCCCGGATCTAGTGCGCCTGTACACGCTGCCCAACCCATCATGGGCGGGATCGCGCCGACAAGGGCCCCGACCCACGTGTTGACAATTGAGGTACGCTTCATCGGAGTATAGACACCAGTGTAGAGGACAATGTTGGCTGCACCAAGAAACGCCGTCAGCGGATTGACCGTCGTGGCAAGGAGAGAAACACCGGCGAGACCCGTAACGGCACCAAAGGACCAGACGTGAAAAGGGGTCAGCGCGCGCCGGACGAGAACGCGGTTGCGCGTGCGGAGCATTTGCGCGTCATACGGGACCTCGATCCATTGGTTGATAGCATTGGCAGAGCAGATGCAGAGCACGGTACCGAGGGTCGTGGTGAGGAGGACTGTCAGGTCAGCGGCACCGGGGGCTATCGCGTAACCACACATTGTACTCAGGGCGACGAGGCCGCCCAGTTTTGCCTTTGAGAGCTCGCTGTAGAGATTCGGAAGAGCGCGGAGGGTAATGGGAGGAATAGGTTTGTATTTGGTAGTTGGGGGTGAATTTGAGAAAGGAGCGATGGAGGGTGTTGGAGGTACGTGGGATGCAGGCAGAGGTTCGCAGTCATGTTCTCGGGACGCGTCGGCGGCAGCGGCAACGGCAGCGGAGCTTTGGTGTCGTTGGAAAAAGCCCGATGGTATTGTGTGCCGCCGCTTTGGGTCTGCTAAGGTGGCAGCGGTTTCGTTTAATCGGCGGGGTTGCGGAATGACGCGTTGCTTGTCCAAGATCTGTCTTATGCTTTTGGCTATGGATAATGTTTTCTGCAAAGTCATTATAGAATGTCGATCAAATCTTTCCATTTTTCGTGTTTTGGGTTGTCACTGCGAGCACGTGACCCCCAGGTCCTGCCAAATAATAAATAATAAAATAACAAATAAAATAAAAAGCAATTGGCAACATTTTGTTCAAGCATAAGATTTGAAGCTGGGACTTTTTTTTTCTTTTTTTTTTTTTTTTTTTTTTTTTTTTTTTTTTTTTTTTTTTTTTTTTTTTTTGTTTTTGTTTTGTTTTTTTATTTTATTTTGTAATTAAATAAGAAAGGATGAAGATGACAATTGGCACTGGCCCTGAATTTCGGGAACCGCGAAACGGCGTTTTCTTTTGACCTTTTGGCACTGTCCACACCATATATAAAATCGAATCTTTTTGCTCCAGAGCGAGCGCACTGCCAAGATACCAGTCAAATACTCTCCCGTCGACCCCTCCTCATCCCGCCTGTCGAGCCAATTCTCCATGGCTGAAATCCGGAACCGCAGGCCTGCAAGTACGTGCAGCAGCAACCCCCCGCCCCACTCTCTCTCTCTCTTGTATTCCTGCGGGATTGCTGCTTGCCTACTGACTAGTCTCTTGATTTGCCAACCCAGACACTGCCTTCAAGCAGCAACGATTAAAGGCTTGGCAACCACTGCTTACCCCAAAGACCGTTCTGCCCACCTTGTTCATTGTCGGCATCATCTTTGCGCCTCTGGGTGGTCTCTTCTTGTATGCCGCCGAATCCGTAAGTCTCTCACAAACTACATTTTAACTTCCATTTAGGCAAGAAGGAAAAAAAAAAAAAAAAAAAAAAAAAAAAAAAAAAAAAGAGAGAAAAGGAAAGAAGGCTGACGGTCGCGCGCGCGTTAGTCTAAGCTTTTTCAAAAGTTGTCGTTCTTAATGCTCACCCTTCTCCGTGTCTGTGGCTGGGACTTTTTGGCTTGGCCTTTTTCCCGTAAATAGGTTAACGAAATCACGATCGACTACACACACTGTGCAGATGTGCTCGATGGTGTTTTACTCCAGGTTCCTGACGGGGCTTACGAATATAAGTTTACATCTGCAAACATCACAAGTAAGGCTACACTTTCTTTCTCGGGTACGGAATGGCGGGTGCATAATAGCTGTCCGCCAACAGGAACATGCAAGGGAGCAAGCGCTGCCACATAACTTTCTTTTTTTCCATTGATTTCATCTTTTCTCCGGCCCACCCACCTTCCTCTCACCTCCTTCCTTCCTTCCCACCAGAGACTATGGCCCCCGGCTACCGCGCGTATCAGACCAACAGCTTCCTCAACAACCTCACAAACCCTAATAACATCACTGTGACGCGCTGCGTCATTGAGTTCTCGATCCCCATCTCCCTCAACGCACCTGTCTTCCTCTATTATCGCCTTACAAATTTCTACCAGAACCACCGCAAGTATGTAAAGTCATTCGACGCGGCCCAGCTCGCCGGCATGAAGTCGCTCTTTCCGGATACGAGCATCACCTGCAATTACATTGTGGGAGATCCGATTACCCAAGTGCCTTACTATCCGTGCGGACTGATCGCCAACTCGTTGTTCAATGGTAGGCTCTCATTGTGTGTGTCTGTGATAGATATAGGTTATGGCTCGACCTAGGAAATATGATTAATCTGTCTTCCGTTAGCCGAAAGATATGTGAGTCTAATTACTGGATAGACAATACAGCACTAGAAAATATGGAGCGAAAAGGCTCTACAAATGGATGTGCGACCACACCATACAAAGTTAACACTAGCTCCCATTCCATAGACACCTTCAGCGACCTCACCCTGCTCAATCCCTCGGGCACGGCCGCGAACAACATCACCTACGCTTTCCCTTCCACGGGTATCGCCTGGCCCGACGACAAAACGCGGCTCAAGCCGCCGGCCTACCAACCTGACGAAGCCCTCCCGCCGCCCAACTGGGCTCTGCGCTACCCCAATGGTCAGTATACGGCTGAATACCCACCTCCCGACCTTAGCCTGGACGAGCATTTCCAGGTCTGGATGCGTACATCCTGGTACCCG
Organism: Endogone sp. FLAS-F59071; assembly: GCA_003990785.1. NCBI lineage: Eukaryota > Fungi > Mucoromycota > Endogonomycetes > Endogonales > Endogonaceae > Endogone > Endogone sp. FLAS-F59071. The sequence continues at coordinate 20,678 of RBNK01000542.1, read as the reverse complement.
ACCTTTAGGAAGCTGTGGGGAAAGAACACGCAGCTGGCGATGGAACCGGGGAGGTACCAGATGGAATTGGATATGAGTGAGTGTCCAAATATATTTTTTAATATATATGTTCACTCCTTTTATTTAATCCCTCGCCCTTAAACCACATCACGCCGAAACTAAATCTTCCTTGACCACAGACTACCCCATCCAGTCCTATGGAGGTACTAAAGCCATTATCCTCACGAGCACGTCCTTCCTGGGTGACCGCAACTCGTTCATGGGCTACGCCTGGATCACAATGGGGTGTATTTGCGCTGCGCTCGGGATCATATTCCTCGGCGCGAATTGCATCAAGCCTAGGTACGTTGGAGTGATGGAATCTGCAAGGGTGTTGTGCGAAAGGCTTCCATTGGTTGTATATTTGGAATGGGACATATCTGAGCTTGGAGGCTGACGTCAAAGTAGGTTAGAGGCTGTAAGACGTCGTTGGAGACATGGATGCAGTCTTTAGATAAATAGGTGAACGAAAACGGATTGGATTCAAGTGTGCCATGGGCTTTTGAGACACAAGCCGCAATACACACTCCACATCACGAGTCACAACACCTCCAAAATTTTGAGCATTATACCGTCCAATTAACTCTTGTGATTGCGATCTCCACATAGAAAACTCGGCGATCACACCTATCTCTCTTGGAATCAAGGCGCGGGAGGCGGGCCGACATCTGGAGCTGCGCACCCGGAATAATGGGCCAGAGTTGGGGCTTGAGACGTTGGGAATATAGAGATGAAATCAGATCGGTGTTGATGTAGTTACTTGGATCTGATGGCTCGAAGTTCTGCAAATATATTGTAATTTAGTTAATGAAAGTCAAATGCAATTTAAACATCATTACGAAAAGCAAATTGCATAAAATAATGCTAGCTCTATACAGATATAAACTTCATATAAACAACCAATTTCTCTTGGGCTTATGGGCAAATATGGTGCACGTACGTAAAATATGTCAATTTGATCCATCACTTTCAAAAGGCAATCGGGAAGCTTTTCAAACTCTTTGTTTCATGAAGCTGATTACTCCGAAAAAATTGGAATGATATTAAAATATTTATTTAGCTTTTTTATTAGACTTTGTTTTAAACAATAATGATTTAGATTCGAACTCCTGATTTGCTTGACTGATTCTTTTGTTCACTATACTCCTTTATTTAAGCGCTCAGCCATTATTCGTCTTCTGTCATTATTACACACAACCTGAAAGACTCTGCTAGTACATTGTACTTTTTTTTTTTTTTTTTTTTTTTTTTTTTTTTTGCTTAATTTAATACTTTTCCATGCGTGGCATCTTGTCAAATCGGAAGTACCTCCGCCCAAGCGCGCGAAACTTACAAAGAGATCGCCACCGCCGCTACCATGAGAAAAGCGTCCACAAAAAAAAAAAAAAAAAAAAAAAAAAAAAAAAAAAAAAAAAAAAAAAAAAAAAAAAAAAAAAAAAAAAAAAAAAAAAAAAAAAAAAAAAACGAACCCGCCCGACGAGTCCCGTTTCCCAAATCATTCTTCGACGGAACCTTTTCATCCCCGCCTCTACCTCTACCTCTATCTCTGCCAAATCCCACCGCAAAAGTCTCCCTCGGAACTTTCAAACGATTCATCGAATCCAAGGGCCAAGGAGGGCAAGTTGTAAGTGACGAATTGTGGTGGGAGGCAGTATAACGTGTGCGTGAATATGCACTATTCAATATAATTGTATATTGTATCGCGGACCCAGGCGTCGATTACAATTTTTTTTTTAAAAAAAACAAAAAAAAAAAATGCTTAGCTAAATAATTCCTACTTCCACACTACTGTAGAACGAAGGATAAAGGACTTAAATACCGAGCTGTTGACCGCCAGGAATATCCTTACAGTGAGAAAGGTATTCGGTATGTATGAATTTCATGTCTTTCGCTGAAAGGATATTCCTGGTGACGGCTCGGTGTTTAAGTCCTTTATCCCTTCATCCTGCAGCAGTTGGAACTGAGAGCGGCATGAGGCCTACGATTACCCAAAGCCCCCCCCCCCAAAAAAAAAAAGATCGCAAAGCTCTTTGGAAAAAACACCTCGAACTTTACCCGCCACAAAGGAGCGCGTCGTTTCTGCCGTATATCGACTCGGAGAAAGCCTCCTAGGAAATCGTAGTTGATGTGACGGGCAGACCCTGTCGTCGCTCCCTTAATGAAGCCTGATCGGCTTCACGATGGAAACTTCCTTCACCGAGACGTCCGCTGGCCTAATATATTGTTTGTTCCACCAGGCGCACAAGATCATTCAGACGGCGAACTCATCGATTTTAAGTATGCGGGTCGTGCCGTAGAAGACATGCAGACAATGTCTCTGTGGAAAAATGTGCTTCTGAAGTCCTTTCAGATAAAATGCAACAGGATAACCCTGAAGAGGACCCAGTGTAGAAAGCTTAGCACGGCGGCCATATCAGAAAGGTAATCCTAAAGAAGGACCCAGTGTAGAAGCCTCTGGTAGACAGCGAAGAACGAGCGATATACAAGGGATGGCAAGACAAAGACATCGCGTCGGCATGTTACCCTCTTTCCGATGTCAATTCCTGACACTCAAGTATTATCTAACACCGAGTATGTAAACATTGTATTCAAAAGTGCAGGCGCGGTCAATAGTCCCAGCAGCACTATGGTGTCCACCAGATGTGTCGCATCAGACCTACGGCGTTTGGAACATCAATCTGTCATAAAATCTATACAAAAACATTTGGATACATCACGAAATTAAAACCTGGTATTTATTATCTCTGGGTAAAAAATCCAGATATATATTGTTATATCTAGATTATTCTGAGTCTCCTATTATTATTTAAATATATTTTGCCTATCTCCAGAAAAATCTCCAGATATAGAATAAGTAAGGTATAGAGATGCTGGATATAGATACTAGGTTTCAAATTTATGATGTATATCACTAGCCTAACGTCAAACAAGACTACAACAAAACGCTCTCCTTATCACGCGATTTGAGCGGTCCAACAGAAGAACTTGCGAAGTTAGCTCAGGAGGAAGAATACTACAAAGGCGCCATTGGGAAGGTACTAGTTCGGCTTCCCACCACAGCCAACCGTGGATAGTTAAATGTCACAACGATGATGTCGATGTTAGGAAATTCAAGCACTGTATTATCAACGAAGTATCTGCACCATATGGAGATCTTTTTCTCGGATTGGACGTGTCACCCATGCCCGTGGGGTGAGTGAGGCTGTGGGCACAACATCTAACAGCCCAAGTGCCAGTTTAATGTACTTGTGTTGCATCATTTTAGCTTATTTTTCTATAATTGAGAGGTTTTTTTCTATAATTGAGAGACTTTTTTTTTTTTTCTACAAATATTAGCATAGTTAAATTTATAAATAATATTGAGCAAGCTGTTTTTACAATAAGTTTTATTTAACTAAATTCTTAATCCTATACTGCACTTTTGCTCTCAAACAACCTAGATCAAAACATTTTATCCTTAAGCTATATATACTCTTATTATTCTGCTATATCACTCTTTAGAACCTATATGGAGAGATAAATCTTACTAGAGAGGTATAGGAAGGAAAGCTTTACATTAAAGCTTTTAAGAAAAAAAAAAAAAAGCAAATAAATTAAAGGTTACTTATTTCATAAGTTCAATAATATTTATATATAAAAAGCTTTTAAATAAACATATATTAAAATATTTTAAACTACTGTTTGCAAGTTCCATAGGTTAAGATTAAAGCCTATAACTGCTGCTGTAGAGATTCTAGTTATTAGAAAAATGGTTAATTAATTCACAAACTATTTTACTAAGAGCTGTAAACTATTTTACTAAGAGCTATAAACAAAATAGCTATGGATACAGATGCTAGTCATAGACTATGAACTATTATTGGCAAATAGCTACAAACTACCTTAGAACTCTGCTAGAACAATATCACAAACTATAAACACCTCTAGAACAATATTGCAAATCATAAACTAGCTAGAACAGCCTGCAAACAGCCTGTGAACAGCCTATGAGCACAGATGCTAGTCATAGATTATAAACTGAAAATAGTTTCCTAATGGTAGAAGTACTATTAAAAAGCTCAGTGGCTAAAAGATTTAATTAATAGATTAGAATACTAGCTATATTATATACTAGTGCTCTATATCTTCTAACTTTAGTTATAGAGATATTTAGAATCTTTATATCTTGAAGATATATAGATACTAAGTTAGAAAGTAAGACTATCTTAAAAGATTTAATGATTAGTACTACTAGAGTAGAACTTGTATAATAGTAAAGAGCAATATAATACTTTAAATAAATTAGATCAATTTAGAGTTTTAACTTAACTCTACTATAGGTTATAGGTTAGATTAAGAAATTTTAGTTAAGGTTACAGTTATAAACCTTATTAGGAAAATATTTCTAAACAATTCATATTTGTAATAACTAATTTATATTTATACCAGTTTGCCTTTGTTCATACCTATATAACTATGATATATGTTTGCCCAATAGTATTTTATTTATATAAAGTTTTAGTTTGTATGTTATTAGTTTATATTCATTAATAGATTTATACCTAGAATATATTTAGTTTGCATATATTTTATTTTGTTATTTTAAGATGTTCTGTTTATGGCTCTTAGTAAAATAGTTTGCAAACTAGTTAAAGTTTTATTAATTTATTTAAAAGAGTTCTTCTTAAGAAACATGGTCCATATATTAACTAAGTATAAATTAAAAGAATATATATTGTGGCAAATGTACTAATAACTGGTCGTTTATTCATTAAGAATGCTCAGAGTGTCAGATGCAATATCTCCCTTTGTGTATCCTTACTATAGCTTCATGCTGTGCTCTTCAGGCTTTACTATGACTGATATTGAGATATTCCAAGACTCTGTGCAAACTGATTTATTCAGATAGAAATAGAGGGGGTATTTATACAAATTTGCTAGAACTAAATAAATAAAATAATAAAGACTTTGCTACAAGTATGACTTCAATAACTGCAAATAATATTTCATTGATAAAAATGAGATTGGTCGCTAAAAACTAGATTCATTGCTGGTGGCGAGATTGCTTACTAAAAATGACATTAACCAAAAATAGAAGGGTACAGAATGTTACAATAACTCCTAAATCAAGCATAGTACAGAATTCATAAAAATCAGTCAAGTTGGGAGTCGGCCATCACATCTGGGGGCTCAACTGGGAATGTCTCATCCTCGAGACTAGATAGAAGCATAGCAATTTCATTCTTAATAGCCTGTTGAATCTGAGCAATCTCTGCATATATAAGTTTGATGATGTTAATAGTTTTTCTATAGAACTTAGATAAAACCCATTTGTATCTGAGAAAGAGTGCATAGATCCTGTTGGCTATGTCTTTCTTGAATTTTGACAATGACATCTCCTGTTTCTGTAAATGGCGTCAAAGATAGCAAGTGCATCCTTGATAGAACTTGATTGTAACATCGGTAACTCTGCTTTGATTACATAGCCACTCATGATACTGTCGCATCAGAATGAGGAGTTTTTCGGGGTCTTCCTCTTTGTCCAGGGGAACTAGGTCGATCGAGTCTGGCTCCCTCATCAGGGCCTCCTTGATTGCTTTTTCTATGTCCTTTCTGTGGTTGCATCTGTTCGGCATGATATATCTTGATTTTGCTCCAGTAGACTGGGGTGGGGAGAATAGAACTATTGAGTCTCCTAAGCCAAATTATGCTTTCTTTTATAGCCTGTACATAGTATGGTCCTTCCCATTTTGGTTGTAATTTAGCCAACCATAATGATTCTACAATGTTTCGATATATAAGGACTTGATCTCTGATATGCAAGGGGGTTGCATTCGCCTTCTTATTTTAGTTTGTCTATTGTCTCTCTTGCACCTTGTCGATGAATATAGATGCCTTCTTTTGGATTAATTATTGTTGTAATTATTAGCTTATTATATCTCTCTCCCATCATCAATGATTGATCGTACATCACTCAATTGTAGCTTAGACGATCTTTGTTTGTATTGACTAATCATAATTTAGCATTAATAAATACATGCATATTGGCTTTATAAGCCAGTGCGCTCTTTACTCTAAAAACACATATTCGAAGATCAAATTTTAACAGGTTATAAGCCCCAAGCTGCTCGAATTGCAGCTCAACAACCTGAGATCTACGCAATCATAGCATTTATACAATTACAACTGCAATTACTGTAAGTGTTTATTTAACATTGTAAATAATACATCAAACAATGCGATAAACAATGCGACAAACAACACCGCAATAAAGCAATGCGATAAACAACACGTAATGACATAGCATTCAACGACGCGATACAACGAAATGAACAATCTATACACATTATCGTCGTCAGTAACAAGATCGACAAGATTGCAGTCTAAATCAAAAACAGACAACAGATATCAACCCCCTGATGACGACGATGAAGGATTGGATGGCAACCATCAGAGCAATATTGCATTTAGCCTCAATCGACAGGAATAGATGGCTATAACAATCAGAAATCAGGAAGATAAATTAGACATGCTGGCAACCCTAATGGGTGAATTGATAGCAAAAATTGACAAAACAAATGCATTACCTAGCATACCAACCAATCAGAATGCAGCTATAGAAGGCAATACACTATGACCATTACTATTACTAACAATATCAACAAAGCTTAACGATCTGGCGAAGGAGTACCTGAGATCGATCAACAAATTCGATGGGTCAGGAGGTGCACCCAGATTCTTTGATTACTTTGATGCTGTAGAGCAATTTATCACTAGCGCCAATCTATCAGTACAAAAGAAGGAAGTCAACGCAGTGATCAGTAAGATTACAGGCAACGCTAGAATGTGGCTACAGAGGCATGTGAACATATCGGGAGAATTTGATTCATGGAATGAGCTTAAAGAGGCTATGATGTAAAAATATGCACTAATGGAACAATTGTTATGAATGTGCGATAAGCTTGCGATGATGAAGCAAAAAGGATCGATCAAAGATTATAATGATGCATTCAACCGAATTATGGCGCAAATCGAAGATATGACCGATACAGAAGCTATACCACAATATCTCTGGGGTCTAAGCCCCAGATACCGGGAATTAATACTTGTGCGGGAGAATATGCCAACAATGCTGGAGGCTTTACAACTTGCATGCATCAGGTTCGACCTGGATAGTAAACAAAGGCATGACAAAGCTCATGCGACAGACCGAGGTGACTACTGAGGCAGTGACCGAGGTGGCTACCGAGGCGGTGACCAAGGCGGCTACCAAGGCGGCAGTCGCGACAATCAAGGCAGAAACGCTGGATAAAGCCGAGGCTATAATAATGATAATGGAAACAATCGAGAAGGTTATCATAATGACTGAGGTGGCAATCATGGAGCCCATCGAGGCGGGAATTTTCAGAGACACCCTTAGAAATGTTACATCTGTAAGGGAGAACACGGAATATTTCAATGCAACAAATTCAATGATTGGGTAAAAACAGAAAAAGAAAAGGCTAAACCGAGAGTCAAAGCAAATCTGGCAATTGGTGCTATCATCGATTCGGGTACCATGCAATATATGTTCAACCAATTAGAGATTTTCGAGATGGTGGCTGAGCATGATGGCTTGGTCACGTGTGCAGGGAATAAGAAACTATGCGCGATGCACGTTGGGACAATTGAGCTCGATGATGAGCTGAAATTACGGGACGTCTTATATATACCAGAGATCACCAGAAATTTAATATCTATGCAGGCATTGATATATGATAGAAATGACATAACCTTCAAGAGCGATGGATCAGTAATTAAAATCAGTGTGGATCACGAAGAAATTAAAATTGGACAAGCCGATGGCGACCTATTTCATTTATCGATATCACCAGAGCTAGAGCTAGAAGCAAACATCGCCGATTTCAAGATTGCAAACATCACCGATTCCAAGATTAATGACTATATATTATTGCATCACTGACTAGGTCATCTGGGCCGAAATACTCTGCAATCAATCAACAAATTTGTCACAGGGCTCGGAGATGTGCGGCTGTCAACTAGACAAATCAAAATATGTGCTGGGTGTGAATATGCGAAGTCACACTGCAAGTCGTTCGGACATGCAAAAAATCGATCGATAGAGCCTATTGGAAGGGTACACTTAGATCTGTATGGGCCGATGCCCATGCCATCAGTCAATGGAGCAAAATATATATTAACATTCATCGATGACACTACTTGCTACATCACAACATATTTTATTGATAACAAAAGTGATACATTTGATCGATTCTGGACATTCAAGGCATTCGCCGAAACACAATTGGGCCGAAAACTGAAGATTCTCCAGTCAGATGGAGGAGGAGAGTATGTAAACACCAAGATGTGTGAATTTTTAATCAAAAATGGAATTCATCATGAAATGACAACGCTGGACACGCCACAACAAAATGGTGTAGCCGAATGATATAACTGGACATTGATGGAGTCAATCCAGGCCGTTAAAATCACTGCTGACATACCTGATGAACTTTGAGCCAAACTTGCTGCAAGTGCTACATATTTACATAACTGATTGCCAATGTGAGCCAATAAGGAGAGTGCTTCACTATTTGAATTATAGCACGGTCACAAGTCTGATATCAGTAACTTGCGTATCATATGGGCTGATGCATATATGTATATTTGCAAAGGAAAAAGGTTGAAACTGGCACCCCAATCCAAAAAGCTTAAAATGATTGGCTATCATGACGAAAAGAAGGCATACAGACTCTGGGATCCAACCAATAGGAGGATAGAGATCAGCTGTGATGTCATATTTGATGAATCTATTATATTAAAATCCCTAACAATCATCAATCCAGAAGATCAAGAATATGTCATCGAAGCAATCATTGGAGAATGCAAGATTGATGAAAAAAGGCAATATCTAGTTAAATAGCTAGGCTATGATGATGATGACAACACCTGGGAGCCAATCGAACAATTGATCGATACTGAAGCTCTACAAATTTGGCAAGATCGCATGTCAGAAGCTAATTTAATTGAATTAACCAATGACCCAATGACCTACAAGGAGGCAATTTCTCTGCCTGATGCAAAGCTTTGGGAGGAAGTGATCAATCAAGAGCTTAAATCACTTAAGAATAATGACATGTAGACAATTATATCTGAAGTGCCTGTGGGACACAAACCGATTGGATGCAGATGGGTATTTAAAAGGAAGCTCAACACTGATGGATCAGTTGCCAGGTACAAGGCGAGATTAGTGGCCAAGGGATATTCACAACAGCAAGGAATTGATTATGATGAAACATTTACTCCCGTGGCGAAATTCACGTTGATCAGGGCACTTTTATCAATCGGTGCAGTCCTGAACTTAGAAATTCACCAAATGGATATAAAAACTGCATTCCTGAACAGTGATCTTGATGAAGAGATCTATATGATGGTGCCTGAAGGAATCAACCAATCGGAGCTGTTACTGAGAGCTGTGTGTAAGCTCAATCGATCATTATATAGACTAAAGCAATCACCTCGTATGTGGAATCAGAAGATCGACAACTACCTCAGCCAATCAAATTTTACAAGACTACAATCAGATCACAGCATTTATCTAAGAAGAAGACAAGACGATCAATCACTGATAATTATTGCCATATATGTCGATGATTTACTAATTCTGGTTGATTCGATGGAAACGATGAACAAATTCAAGGTGGAACTTAGTAATGCATTTGATATGACAGACTGTGGTAAAATTAAACATTTTTTGGGTATTCGAGTCATGCATGATCGAAAAACACACACGATCACAATTGATCAAAGTCACTTCGCCAATCAAATCATTACAAGGTTTAACATAACAGATACCAAGCCAATCAGCACACCCCTTGATCCATTCATTCAACTCAAAGCTGAAGGGGGAAAATCCGCAGACCAACGTCTATTCAGACAAATGATCGGTAGCATAATGTACCTGATGATCAGGACAAGACCTGATCTAGCTGCTGCTGTCAGCATCATCAGTCAATTTTCGGCCAATCCAATGCAAAAACATCACCATGCCCTTAAACGATTATTAAGATATATTAAAGGAACAGCCAATTATAAGCTGTGCCTTGGACATGATCAGAATCTAAGACTGATCAGTTTCAGTGATGCTAACTGGGAAGGAGACATTAACACATGACGATCAACCACAGGTTATATTTTTAACCTATCAGGAGGAGCCATCAGCTGGTCAAGCAAACGCCAAGCAACCATTGCCCTATCAACAACTGAGACAGAATATATGGCATTAGCATATGCGACGAAAGAAGCTATTTGGCTACTCACCCTATTGGATGAGCTAGGATATTTGCAGAATTGTGCAACAACCTTATTTGAAGACAACCAATCAGCAATCGCTCTCGCCAAAAATCCAATTAATTATACTCAATCAAAGCATATCAACATTCAACACCACTTTATTCGAGAGAAAGTTGAATCAAAGGTGATAGATATCGTTTACATGGCAACAGATGAAATGATCACTGATGCATTAACCAAGCCACTTGCGTGACCAAGACTTGAAATGTTGATCGCAAAAATGGGCTTACGTAACTAATCTTCTAAAACTTTTATATTCTTTATCACATCATTCTTATCACTCAAGTAGTATTTTACATATAGTTATTTGCAGTAAATGTACTTTATGGATACCATTCGTGATGTACAGTTGAACACTCTATTTTTATTCTTTTATTTTTATTTATTTATTTTATCAAGATATGTCAAGCAGAGGGAGTGTTGTAATTATTAGCTTATTATATCTCTCTCCCATTATCAACAATTGATCGTATATCACTCAATTATGGCTTAGACGATCTTTATTTATATCGACCAATCATAATTTAGCATTAATAAATACATGCATATTGGCTTCATAAGCCAGTGCACTCTTTACTCCAAAAACATACATTCGAAGATCAAATTTCAACAATTGTAACCTGCTGATATCTCATGCGACGTAAGCCTATAAACAATCATTATACATTCCATTATCCTTTTCAGGGTGGTGAAATTCTTAGTTTAGCAGTCTCCTATACACAAGCTCAAAGGGGCTGAACTTTGTTGATGTCTGGCGAATGATTCAAACTGCAAAAAGAGCGCTATCCAGGTAATGGTCCCATGTCGCTTCTTGATTGATAATCTTTGCTAAGATATTCTTGACTATCTGGTTGGTGTGTTTGGTTTGACCATTTCTCTGTGGGTGGTATGATGTTGTTCGGATATGCTTGATATAGTAAGTTTGCTCAAGTTCCTTGACTAGTTCATTCAGAAACTCCATGCCTTGGTCACTGGTTATTTCCTTTGGTACTCCATGTCAGCAAATAATGTCGGTATGCAAGAACTTAGCTACTGTCTATGCGTCCGCATCTTCAACTGCTATCGCCTCTGGATATTTTGTAAAGAAATCTACTGCTAAAATAATATATCTTTTTCCTGTTAATGTTACTGGCATGAGTCCCATAACATCTATCCCAATGTGTGAAAATGGCTCAGCCTTGATAGTTGTAGAGGCGGCTTGGGGCGTGTCTTTTGCTCTTGCTCGTTTTTGGCATATGTTGCAATTTCATACAAAGTTAGTTATGTTGTCTTGCATTCCAGGCCACCATGCTGAATTCCTAAGTTAATATAAGGTATTGTCCTAGCCTATGTGGCCAGATAACAGATGATTATGTGCTAATGATAGAATGTTTAATATGTCTTTCTCCTGAATTACTAGAATAATGCATCTCTCTTTTTTATGATATAATAAATTATTCTGAATTTCATACTGTCTGCCAGTGGTTAATAAAATGTTCTTCATCCAATCCTTTATATCTTCTCTAATCTCTCTCCTTGTCAACCAAATCACCAGATTGTAGTACAGTGTTGCATTCATTGCTGCACCCCACCTTGAGCATCCAATAATGGCATTCTGCTAAGTGTGTCGGCATTTTGATTTGTCTTCCCTTTTCTGAATTTCACTATGAAGTCATATTCTTGAAGCATCATAATCCATTGTACATATATTCCACTTGGATCAGGTCTGTTGAACAACCATTTAAGCACTGAATGGTCCATGATGACTTTGAAGTGTCATCCAATGAGGTAATATCTAAACCACTTGACTGCCCATACAACTGCGAGACACTCCAATTTGGTTGATTCGTAATTCTTCTCAGCACTGTGTGTTCCTCTGCTTGTGTAACAAATTACTTGTTCTAAGCTCTTGGTGTCGTCTTGTGAGAGAATTGCTCCTACTCCTATTGCACTTGTATCAGTATAAAGCTTAAAAAGCTTTGTCTAGTTTGGTTTTGCTAACATGGGTGCAGTTGCTAGAGCCTTCTTTAATGCATTGAGCACTTCTTGTTCAAGTTTGCTTTGTTCTTCATTGATTTCTACCCAATTGTAGCTTTTTGTGAGAGTCGCATACAGGGGTTCGGCTAAGCTTGCAAAATTGCATATGTATCTTCAGTAGTATGAGGCTAGTCCTAGAAAGGTGCGCATCTCTGTTTGGTTTGTAGGTCATTTGAATTTGGTGACAGCCTCCACTTTGGCTGGATCAGTTCGGATTCCTTCTTTGTCGATGATGTGCCCAAGTATTGTAACTTTTTCCATAGTAAATGTACACTTTTTTGGTTTCAAATAAAGGCCTTCGGTTCTCATTTGGTTGAATACTTTATGTAATGCCTTGATGTGATCTGGGAATGTTACTGTGAATATCGTAATATTATCAATATACACCAATAACGTTTTTCTGATGAGATCTCTAAATATCTTGGTTATCATTTTCTGAAAGCTTGCTGGAGCATTCTTGAGTCCGAATGGCATTCATAAATATTTCCAATGGCCTTGTGGGGTTATGAAGGACGTGATTTCTTGTGATTCTTCATCTAGTCCTATCTGATAATATCCACTAGTCATGTCAAGGGTTGTGTATAGGCTTACACGGATTGGTATCTTTGAAAAGGTGTCGTCGATTCTTGGTATCAGAAAGGTGTCTCCTTTAGTGATATCGTTTAGCTTCCTAAAGTCAGTACATATTCTTGGAGCAAAGGTTCCAGCTTCTAATTCTTTTTTGGATGCAATTACATTCGGGAATCCCCATGGGCTGTCTGTCTCGGCGGCCATTCCTCCTTTGACCATATCATCGATTTCTTTTTATTGCCATTTGATATATGCCAGTGGTGTTCAGTATGGTGCACACTTGATTGGGGGGTGCCCTTGGATGTTAATGTAATGAAAATGCTTTGGTGGTTTCAGATTGATCTCCTCAAAGGTTGTTGTGAATATGTCAGAGTACTCATTGATAAGTTCTTATAACTCCTTCTTTTCTTCTTTGCTGAGCTGTTCTCCGAAGGCATACACCTTCTTATTCACTATCTTGGGCATGTGCTTGAGTTCCGTTATGATTTTTGCAATATTCATTCTGGTAGATCCAAACCCTTTGTCTCCTCTAGTCATTTCTTTGAGGTTGGTTACTTCTATGGCCTTGCCTGTCCAGATGGATATGATTATTAGCTGCGCAATTTGGTCTCCTCTATAGAGTTTGGCTATATTGAATTGATGTCGGTTGATAACTACGATCTTGATTTTGTCTGTATAATCTGCATCGATAACTCCTGCGTCAATCGTAATTCCAGCAATTACTAGGGAACTTCTTGGTTTGATTTGACTGTAATATCCTTAAGGTATTTTTGTGGCAATTCCTGTTCCGACTATATATGATTCTCCCGGTTACAGTTCGATGTCCTTGATGGTAGAAAGATCAAATCTGGTGGCTTATTCACTTTTTTGTTCCAAGGGTTTGGCCTTCTGGTTGGTTCGCACGATCTGCATTATGAAGAATTCCTTTTGCTCATCCTCATCATCGCTTTCTATCATTTGTAGGCAGACTCCTCTCTCTAAGTCGACAGGTATTTTGTAATGTCGTCCTTTCCAGGTGATTCGCATTTTGCATGCACCAAGATCAATTACTGCCTGTACTTTCTTTAACTAGTTGTTTCCAATAACAAGGTCATAGGATGTAGTGTCAACTACCATTGCTGATACTGGGATAATGAGTTTACCAAAGTGAATAGGTAGTTCGTGTACCTTGCCAAGTGGTGTTGCGACATGTCCATCTGCCACTATGATTATCATGGTTGTGGCTTCTTCGATTTGCTACCTGAGTCGGTCAAGCATCGTTTTGCTGATAATGTATCCTCCAGTGCCTGTATCGATAATGCATGGCATCGTAATTTCCTCAATCTGATATTGCAAGTATGCCGATGAGTTCTGTGGTTCGTTATCCTCTGATTGTTGCATTGCATTGATCTCTACTACTTCATACCCAGGTTGTGCATCACTTATTCCTTTTCGGATTTGCTACCAGAATGTTGGAAATTCGGCAAGTTGTCCTATTTTGACTGAGATAGTCATGTCCTCCATTTCTTTCCATATGTCTAGACTATATTTCTTAGATTTCCGCAATTTTCATTCCTTGTTTCCTTCACTCGTGGGTGCCTCAGACATTGGCGTATCTTCTCGGATAATTTAGTTTACTTCTTCTTTGAAGAGTTCATCTTGTTCGTCACCATCGAATTCATGCTCTTGTGCCTATTGTACTACCCACGGAGTTTTTGTTATATAGGGAGATCCTACCTTTTTGGGACATCCAGGTTTTCATTTTTCTTGTGTAGCCGGGAATGCTTCCACCTGGCTATACTCGTCTTTGCTATCAAAATCTTCTTCTTCAAAGGTGACGACATTTATCTGAGTTCATCCTTGAGTTTTTGGTTGGGCGATTCTACTTGTTTCCATCATACACCTTGAAGCATAGTGCCCTTTCTCTCCACATCTTTTGTATATTCTTGTATTGGGTTGAGTGCAGTCTCTTGATGTATGCCTGTCTTGGTTACACCTGAAGCACCTTAAGTTGCCAATTGGATATGCATTTGATCCTGTCACAGGGGTTAGATTTGCCATAAATCGTTGGACTGGTCACTGTGCATCGATCTGCCTTTTAAGGTCTGATATATGCATGGTCATCTTGCTCATTTGTTCAATAAGATCATCTATGGCTGGATCCTTTTGTGAAGCTACTCCCCAGTTGACTGTTGCTGGTACAATGGTGGGTACAACTGCTAGTACAGTATGGGTTTCTTGAAGATTGCCTGGTAAAATCTGTTGCATTATATCTTGACCCGGGTTTCATGCGGCCCAATATCTCTGTGCATAGTCTACTTTTTGTGCATGATTTAGTCCAACCGGGCTAGAGCGTACTTGGAGGGTGATTTCTCGATGAAGTCCGTTCATGAAGGACTGCTCTATGATGAGGTCCTGGTTGGCTGCCGGATATCCCGCAAGGTCTACTGCATGTCATATCTTCGTGTGGAAAGTGAGAGGGCTTTCGTTCATCCCTTGGTATATTGATGCTAGCTGATCCTTCATACTTTGCTGTATGTCAGCAGTATGGTAAGTTTCTCTTAACCATGCGATAGTGTTAGTAAAGGTTACTAAGATATCGGCTTCTGCATTTGCCCCTCCTGCTCCTCTATTAAATCCTCCATTTGCTACCATAGTGGCTATTGCGGTATCATATACAATCTTGGCGGGTCCTCGTAAAACTGCTTCTAGGACATTTACTTTTGCAACATTGTTGAACTGTCGGATTGCGTTATAAATCTGCAGATCTTTAATGAACTTGATTACTGATTCGGCTGGTATGTAACCAGTGAAGGTCGGTGGTCTTTTTGTTATTTCATATATATTGTTTTCTGGTTTGTCATCTGTTTTGTCATCGGATGATTTGTAAAATAATGCTTGTAGGTCGTCACCAAAATCAATAGCTGATTCGTCATCTGATGATAACCCATCGTATACCGTAAGGGAGGTGATGGATTCTCTTATCTCGCTGTAATTGCTGTCCAAAGGGTTAGGTATAATGAATTCTTCTTCCTCAGAGCTGGAACTATTCGGTGATCTTCTTTATATAAAAAGTGGGGGTGTCCTTCAGTGATCCGTTTTGAATGATGCTATCTTCCGCTATGGGTGCACTGTCATTACTTGAAGGGGTAGTTCAGTTCTGCTTGAATGAGGATATGAGAGTTGGTCTTTCGATAACTCTCCTGCCAGTTGGCACCAAGATGTGGCAAATGTACTAATAACCGGTCATTCATTCGTTAAGAATGCTCAGAGTGTTAGATGCAATATCTCCCTTTGCATATCCTTACTACAGCTTCATGCTGTGCTCTTCAGGCTTTACTATGACTGATATTGAGATATTCCAAGACTCTGTGCAAACTGATTTATTCAGATAGAAATAGAGGGGGTATTTATACAAATTTGCTAGAACTAAATGAATAAAATAACAAAGACTTTGCTACAAGCATGACATTGATAACTGTGAATAATATTTCATCGATAAAAATGAGATCAGTTACTAAAAACTAGGTTCGTTGCTGGTGGCGAGATCACTTGCTAAAAATGACACTAACCAAAAATGGAAGGGTACAGAATGTTACAATAACTTCTAAATCAAGTATAGTACAGAATTCATAAAAATCAGTCAAGTTGGAAGTCAGCCATCACAATATCTAAGTTAGCTATCAATAGATTTTATACTGAATCTTATTCCTGAAACAAAGGCTATATATGAACTGCCCTTATAATAGCATCTACTAATACAATATTAAACTTCTTGGATTATACAGCTTATTAGGAAACTATTTTTAGTTTATAGTCTATAACTAGCATCTATACTTATAGGCTATTTACAGGCTGTTTATAGGCTGTTCTAGCCAGTTTGTAGTTCGTGATATTGTTCTAATAGAGTTTTAAGGTAGTTTGCAGCTGTTTGTAGCTGTTTACTAATAATAGTTCATAGTCTATAACTAGCATCCATGTTCATGGCTATTTTGTTTATAGCTCTTAGTAAAATAGTTCACAGCTCTTAGTAAAATAGTTTATAGATTAATTAACTATTTTTCTAATAGCTTACAGCCATATTTGTTTCACAATCTTAAGCAACTATATTAGTTTTTCTACCAAGTACTTTAGAATATATAGGAATATCAGTAATATTATACTACTTCAAGTATGTAAGATAGTGAATGTTTTTTTTCATACTTGATCTTGAATAGTATTCAAACTTGAGTAAAGAGATATTTGTCTATACCTTGCCACTTTTCAAAATTTTTATCTATGAGATTATATAAAACAACTCAATTATATCATAGAGTTTTATAGAACTGTAGATTATAGTAAATTATTTGATAAAATGTATCTAGTAATTGCTCTATTTAGCAATATAAATTGTAAACTCCAATGAATAGGGAAGTGTATACTATAATTTATTTGGAATAAAAAAATTATATTCATTTCCAATATTTACAGTTTGCAGATTAAATAAATAGACTAATAGACTTACTATTAAACTTATCAATGAATTTGAAAGTTTTGAGAGGTTTTTCCTATTTATATAATAATGATATTCTTCTCCAATAAACTCAAGATTATAAAAAAAGGTTTGAATAGTGAGTTCAAGATTACCTATATTGAATATTTTTGAGGCCTCATTAATGTAAATTTTAGAAATTGTATCATTTAGATATCAGTAATTTTTAGCAATTAGAGGCTTGGTATCTATAAACTTATTATCACCAGTTAATATTTAGTCAAGCTTGTCTTCAAGTGCCATTTTATATTCTATAAACTTGACTACTTGGGGAGAGAGTCTCACTTGTTTATTTACTGATACAGTGTTTTGACTTCAATGCAATGTTGGTGTTCAGTTATTTCTGTATCAGCATTATCTAGTATGCTAAATCTTCTGGTCGACTGAAATGTACTAAAGCAAATATAACTTTGAAAAGTTTAAAGAACTTGACAATACCTCTGCAAACAGTTCTTTTAAGTTATTGAACTGAGATAATAGCACATCTTGATCTATAAGTGTTTTTTTAGTCTGAATTGGTGCAGAGGCATAGAAATACTATTTGACAAAATATGTGAGATATTTAGTAACCTTAGATGATAGTAAAAGGTCTCTTATATATAAGATAAAAATCTATAAAAATAGATAAAATATTAATAATGTATTCATAAACTTCTTAATCAATTCTAAAATAATAATAAACATACCCTCATTAATTATTAGTATTCAGCTGCTGTTATTTAAGATAAATAGGAATTCCCTTACTGAATTTTCTAAGTTCAGAATACTTTAGAATAAGACAGATACAAAGATCTAGTTTAAGTATTAATTGATTTACTGTGTGCAAACTATAACTTCATCTAATGATTTCCAGAGTTAAAATGATAAGATATTCTCAGATATCTTTTTTAATTTAATAAAGTATATCAGATGTAATTGTAGAGTAAATATTTATAAAGAGTAGTTCCCATAAAACATTCTAGATAAATTAATTAAATAGAAATAAGATTTGCAAATAGAAATGTTTAGAGCAAATTTCATTTCTAACCACACTTAAATATATATACTTTTTGCCTTTTTAGCCTATATTTCTATAGAAGTCTCTCAGTCTTTTAGTTATTGCCCTTTGAAATACTCTTAGACATACTTACATATAATTATTTTTTCATTTCAGTGACTGTTTACAGATGGTATTTCTCATCAAGATAAGAAAATTTGTTTTTAAGAGCCATATATACTAGGCAGGCATAGTTTGTACAAACTAGACATATTAAATATACTTCTAGATAGTCAGCTATAAATAATATAACTACTAGATAACAATTATAAAGTCTACTATCTGGTCTGCATATAATGATACTACTAAAAATTTATTTATATTTGATAATTAATAATGTGACGGCCGACCCCCAACTTAACTGATTTTCACGAATTTTGTACTACGCTTGATTTAGGAGTTACCGTAACATTCTGTACCCTTCCATTTTTAGTCCTTGACGACTTTTATTTCTGCTTGACAACTTTTATTTCTGCTTGACGACTTTTATTTCTGCTTGACGACTTTTGTTTCTGCAAAATGCCGCCACCAGAGTCATTACGTATTCTTTGCAATGATTGGATTGTAATTTTCATAGCAAAGTCTTTTAGTCTTTCAATTTGTATAAATACCCCCTCTATTTCTATCTAAATAAATCAGTTTGCACAGAGTCTTGGAATATCTCAATATCAGTCATAGTAAAGCCTGAAGAGCACAGCACGAAGCTGTAGTAAGGATACGCAAAGGGAGATATCGCGTCCATAATTCTGAGCATTCTCACTTGGTACATACGAACGAACGAATGACCAGTTATTAGTACATTTGTCACATCTTGGTGCCGACTGGCAGGAGCTTTATCAAGTAAGCTCGAAGGCTGAAAACGACCGAAGCTCATGTCCTCATTCAAGCAGGACCGAACTGTTATGACCGACCGAACTGTTATGACCATGCGGACTCATTAAATTGATGCTCTGCTGCACGAAACGAAACGAAACGACCCGACGCTACAAACGGACTACCTCGAAAAGCGCAACTGGCACGCGCTATAGGAAAACGCCACTAGGAAAACGCCACTAGGAAAACGCCACTAGGAAACACCAAGGCATGCACCCTGTACTCAGGTGCAGGTTCGAATCACTGGTACGACCAGGTTCCACCCAAGATAAGACCTATACAAAACGAACGAAGAGTAATATCGCCGGAGAGAGAAATGAATAACCGGAGAGCATCGCCGATGGCTGCACCAGCGAGCCAACAGTTTGAACGATCGCCGAATAAGTTGAACGACACCCGAACACTTACTGAATACGAACCGAACTGAACAGACCGAACCGAACGAAGGAGAAATGGAAAAACGAAGAAATCGATAAATTATGACTACCCCGAAGCCAGCGCACCCTGGTATGCGCTATAGGAAATGACCAGAAGGACCACCGACACTTGCCCTAGAGGAAGAATAAAATGATCACAGCAACTCAGAGAAGAAACGAATCGTTGACTGAAGAAATCTTTATTGAATCAGCTCTTGATCAATACATGGAAGCGAAGCTATCTAATCAATCGACCGACCTGATCGACCTCTGGGAATTCGATCTCGCTCTCATCAGAATCAAATAGAACAATAGCAGAATCAGACAGAACAACAGCACGAACAAGAGAAGGACTCCCTGGAGCATGCCAGGTGATAGCCCTTACTGGTGTCCGAAATCCATCCGAATCTGAATCAGACCCAGGAACTTCGCTCTTGTCCCTGATGAAGAGATTTACATAGAAAATTAATAGGAATTCTCAATCCTGACGAAATTATTGAAGAAGAAGATACTTACCCGTCATCAACTTCAGGAGGTTCATTCTCCTTATCTGACGCTCCAACCTCTGAAGGTGCAGAACTCACCACAGGACTCGCCACTGGAGTTGAGACCAGGATGCTCGAATTCAAGACATCAACCCCAGAAGAATCCAAGTATCCCTCAGAAGTCGCTGGATTCTGAGACAGTTCTAATTACATAAGAAAAACATAGCAGAAGAAAACCGTCAGTAAATGAAAATACTTCAGGAAGATTCCCGCTTACTGCCAACTACCTACCAGGATATAGCGTTGCATCCGCATCAAAGCCTTCATCAACTGGGAGCACATCGAAATCAAGGCTCGCTGCAATAGCTGCTTCAACCTCTTCTTCCTCCTCTTCTTCACGT
>RBNK01000541.1:0-24227 GCA_003990785.1 Endogone sp. FLAS-F59071 | reverse complement strand
AAAAAAAAAAAAAAAAAAAAAAAAAAAAAAAAAAGAAAAAGAAAAAGAAACCAAATCCTATGGGTAAATTATGTATGTATCCTGGCGCAAATTTCTCACATTACGCATTTCAACTTGGTCCTCCCAGATTCATGTTCCTCGCCTTCTCACCAGCCGATTGGGCCATAGCAGTCAAAGAGTTAATCCGAGTGACAAAGCCCGGCGGCTGGATTGAACTGTTCGAATACGACATGCAGCTGCAGCGTGCAGGACCGTCGTTCGACAAGCTCCACGCAGCATGTAAGTCGTCTGTCTTTCTTTGCCTTTGTGTCGTTTTTTTTTTTTTTTTTTTTTTTTTTTTTACATGTTACTTTTAAGCTGCACCATGTTGCATTTTTAGAAAGATCTCATTTAGAAAGATCTAGAGTATAGAGAGAACTCTATAGTTTCATTGTGGGATGGAAAAATAATAATTTTTCTATAGAATCACACGATGAGGGTTTTTTTTTTTTTTTTTTTTTTTTTTTTTTGTCAACACCTTCCTCACCCTCTCAACTTCACCCACCCTTTTTTCCTAGTGACCAAAGTGGCCGCCACCCGGGGCATAGATCTAGGCAGTGTGCACCACCTTCCCGACTTGACCAAATCCCTGGAGGCCGTGGAATCGGATCACGTTTCTGCGCCGCTCGGGTGGGACGGACGGGCCAGCGCGGCAACCGCGTGGGCCCTGCGGGCCGAATTCTGTGCGCTGCGGGAGCGACTGGGATCCGTGTTGGGTCTCTCAGAGGACGAGTACGAGGAGCTGGTGGAGAAGATGGCGGGCGAGATGGCGCAGAGGAGAGCGTGGGTTACGATGCCGTATCTGTATGGGAGAAAACCAGACGGAAGGAGTTGAATCAATAGGTGAGGCCGGAAGGAGGTGCCGCCATAATGGTTGTTAAAGAAACTTTTCCCTGTGTGAAACGACTGTTACATCAGTTAATCTCTCTCGTGTCTTGTTTCCCTTGTCTGTATATACACGTACACATGTTTTCACTCATCTTTCATTTCCCAATATCATTCCCCTTGTAAGTTTTGGATTCCTTGCTTTTTTCGAGCATCTCCCGCTTTTTTTTACCAATCTCTTTCACGACATCATCTCAACCACCTTTGGAAGTGGTTTATTCACTGCAATATTAAGCACACAAAAAAGCACCAACATAGTCGCACATTCATGCGAATATCCTAGGACAATGCTCTCATAAGCAATTTCACGACATCCATTCCCATTTATATGACATGATACTTATTAGAAGTCTATATGCTGCGTTTCAAAGATTGTATGGATGCGTGATGATCACGCAAAGTAGACCTGTTGGTCATAAAGATATAAAATAAATAGAAAAATAAATATAAAAAGTGGACAGAATCCCAAGTAGAAGGCAAAGGGTTGTTGTACGATAATCGAGCAGAGGAGCTTCCGTGACATTTGCTTCATAGAACCTTGACCATCAAGCAATAAGATGGTTACAGTTAAACCTTGATGTAGTTGTAGTCTCGATATGAAGCTTGGGTATTTCCTTTCCCGCACTTGCGGAAGGCAAATCATTATGTTTGTATCAAAGTCTTACTGTATGCCAATTAATTGGTGATAGCGGACTACAGTTGACCGGTTTAAGTCACTTCAAAACACTTGGTATTCTGCACAAGGTGACATCTAGTCAAGATCCCGTCCATTGGCTTCGAAAGTCAGTTAGGCCACGGGTAAACCACAACTTGAACGATTCGAAACGATCACCAAACTGACCAACCAGCCGTGTAAATAAAAAAAAAAAAAAAATCTGAATGATATATCCACAATGCCTACCTACAATATACACATCAGAAAACACATATCACATCTCATGCGGTCAAATTGAGACGTGGGGCAAGGCAATGGGGTGAAGGTGTTTGCAAATGGAGGGTGAGGGAATGTGTATGTAGTTACAAGGTACAATTATATACTTGGTTGAACCCTTTCACAAAATGATGAAAAAAAAAAAAAAAAAAAAAAAAAAAAAAAAGGACCTGCTCGCAAAGGAAATGAGAGAAAGACAGGAGACCGGGGGTTTTTTAGTCTTGCTTGGGCGTATTGTCGAGCTCCTTGGCGATCTTGTGAGTAGCATTATCAATGGTAGGGGAGAAACGGAGGAGTTGAGCGCGGAGGAAGCGGGAGTAGAGAATCTCAGCGCCCTTTGAGTATTATTGGGGAATGGAAATGGAAGAGTTGATTAACATGGAACGAGCAAACGTATTATTCATAGCCTTCTTCTTCTTCTTCTCCTCCCTCTAATTACATGTGTGGCGTTAAAGGCCATACTGTCCAGCTAATAATCAAAACACCTACCCTGAACTGCGGCAGAGCGAGCCAGAGAACGAGCAGGGTCTTGAAGAGGTAGTAGAAGGGGAACCAGTAGACGAGCGCATCAGAGAAGACTTCGACAATTTGGATGAAACCGAAGACAGTCCAGTAGGTCAACCTATTTGGAAATGAAGAAACGGGAAGTGAATAGAAGAGCTCCGATGAAATGACGAGTTGCAAATAACTGTTCTATGCTTGTTTGCACGTACCACTGTTTGTCGTCATCACGGCCTTGGGACTCGATAGCCTTGAAGGAGGCGTAGGCTGTATAAAAAAAAAAAAAAAAAAAAAAAAATACGGACACATTAGCGATTCTGTGTAAATGATAGCGTAGGATCTGGTTGTACTCTAAAGTGTCAAGCTGTTCACGGTGGTGTTGCTCGTCCTAACGTTTCTCGTGCAATGCGTGCGAAATCCTGAGCGAGATAAATTTACGTGACACAAGGATGCCTGTTTGTGCGAGCCTTCTGGCCTAAATACTGGCATAAGAGCATGAATCTATTGCGGGAGAAATATGGTGCCGGACAAAAGACCACGCAGGTCTCGGCTAGGCCCAGAGGCACGCTGCTCACGCGCCTTGCAGTGAATTTCCGCAAAGCTCGCTTGTCACAAGGTGAAGCCATCCACGTCTCAAGCCACACGAACAAGCCACTTTGAGCTTGTCTGCCACCACAATATGTATCGCCCCTTTTGAGTGTGAGCAAGGCTCACACCTAAAGGGTCCGACCATTCTCTTGTATCCTCTCCGTCTATGGTATCGGAATCAGGCCAGAGAAAAAAAAAAAAAATACATACCAGGGTAGACCCAGCCAATCAAGTCAGTCAGGAAGTCACCTGCCAAGTTGAAGAAGATGGCAATGAACAAGGTGCTGGCGACACCCAAGACGAGGGTGACCTTAGGGACCTTGGTCTTGCTCTCAATCTCGCTGAGCCAAGAGTGCTTGGAGAGCTCCTTGTCGAGCTGGGCGTGGTACTGGCCCAGCTTGGCATTAATCTGGTCTACCTGCGACATGGTTAGGTTGTTTAAGATGAAGGTGAAGGGAAGGAGTAGTTTTTGCGAGCGAAGAGGAAGAAAGGAGGAGGTGTGATGGGAAGACCGAGGCGCGGCAATATAAAGCGAATTCGTCTGTGCGCGCAAGAAAAAGGGGTTGGTTCGGAGTTCCAAAAAAAGGGTGACGTAGCGTGCAAACAAAAGCTCGTGAAAATGAGCCAGCCAAAAAAAAAAAAAAAAAAAAAAAAAAAAAAAAAAAAATAAATTTACACCAGAAAAAAAAAAAAAAAAAAAAAAAAAAAAAAAAAAAGGTCCAAGAGGATACAGTGCGGAGGGCCGAGTGGAATTGTGCCAGGCTGGAATTCAGACCGGAATGGTCAAGGCCAAAACATGATGCTGGGAAAATTTGCCTTATCGCTCTCCAGGGCCTTCATTTTTCCTATCCAAAGGATTTTTCCTACCCAAAGGGTAAGGGGAAAAGTATATATCCGT
Source organism: Endogone sp. FLAS-F59071 (assembly GCA_003990785.1). Classification (NCBI taxonomy): domain Eukaryota; kingdom Fungi; phylum Mucoromycota; class Endogonomycetes; order Endogonales; family Endogonaceae; genus Endogone; species Endogone sp. FLAS-F59071. The sequence goes on along the minus strand of RBNK01000541.1, from coordinate 20,385 downwards.
CATCAACTTCACCATCGCCAGCATTCCAGCATGCATCGGATCCCGCTCTGTCTTTCCAAGTATAAATCCATCCGGTATAAAGGGGCAAAACGGTTTGGTGCACTGGGCCTCCCTTCCCAGAGATACGTAAGCCCTTTTCATCGCTAATCTCGCCATCACCTTCCGTTCCATTTCTGGAGGAGTCGTGGTCGGGGCCGCGTCACACAAAATTACCCTTTGGGTGCTGAGGGGAGCCGCAGATCGCTTTCGGGGTGCATTGGCCTGATAACAAGGCCTTCCTGGACCAGGACCACGCGCGCATAAAAACGGCACGCGTGCCAGTTTAACTTGTCAAGCCGGAATTACCCAAATAATTCGACTAGCCCGTCGTGTCGCCCCTTTCTTAACTCTTTTGCAAGCGCGCCAGGCCGCTCTTTTTCAAACCCGACCGCTGGCCACGCGCACCAACCGGCCGGGTTTGGAAGTGACGGGCCCCTCGTCGTCCTTTGAGACCTTCTCCGCCACGTTCTGGTTTCACATGCTTTGACAACCCCATAACCAACAACCCCATAACCAACTGTTCGCAACCACGACCGATCCATCGATACGTAACGAGTCATCTTTTGACAGCATCCTCTCCCCGTCCCATTCCTGCCTTTTGAGCGTTTTTTTACAATTGAAAGCACATGAAAAACGGAAACTATATAGTTAGTTCATCATGCGATGCGATACGTGGACATCGCTGGTATGAGAAGTAATAAAGTGTCATAGGATCGGAACACTGGGACGAATTTCGTCCCCCAAAACTGAACGTAGAAAACGGTAAACTGGTATTATAGTCGAGCGTTGCAATAGGAGCCAATGTTTTTGTTTTGGACTCCCCCAGTTTTTATATATATAGGTGAGAAGGATATTAGGATAGCTGCGCATCCAGTCACGTGCGGGCCTGAAGAAGAAACAAAATGGATAAATGGAACACGATAAATTATAATTGTCGTCGTCCGAATATCACCATCATTCATTGGCACTTATCACATCTGCCGCACTTATCACATCTGCCTTGAATCGTCACAACACGTCTCGAACAAAGAGGTTAGAGCCCGTCGTTGGTGATTGGTTTCTCCCGCAACCAACACAGTTTACTTGTGCCATGCAACGAGGGAAAAAAAAAAAAAAAAAAAAAAAAGAAAGAAAGAAAGAAACTTATTGATCCTATTGCAATGAGCACGGTCAATGCTTTTGATAACTAACATAGGGTATAAATGCTTTTGATAACATAGGGTATAAATGCTTTTGATAACATAGGGTATAAATGCTTTTGATAACATAGGGTATAAATGCTTTTGATAACATAGGGTATAAATGCTTTTGATAACATAGGGTATAAATGCTTTTGATGATATAGAGTACATATACGGCTTAGAGGCAATAAGAAGGAAGGAAACGAATAGACTGCTCGAGTTGAAGAGAATGAATAAGAGACTTTAAGAAAGAGGAAACTGGGACGCGCGACCAAATAAACTGGGATTTTAATGGCCGTTGTAAGGTATTTCTGGATGCTTTTCTTTTATCTAAACTATTTGGGTAACTAAGGCGTGTGATCGACATCTTTAGGGTTTTTTTTTTTTTTTTTTTTTTTTTTTTTTTTTTTTTTTTTTTTTGCGTGGTTAGGTGAACAAGTGATCGCCACGTGCCATCACCGTCTTCAATGCATTCACCTCCACCGCCAGATATTTCGAGTGACAGTGATAAAGGATGTTCCTGAATCTTGCTAAAGGTGCAATTCGACTTTCGATTCCCGCACCGCTTGCAAAGTGGACCTCCTATACATTTCACCTTTCTCCGGCGGCACTGATCGCAAGCGTGATTGGCACGTCGTCTGGTTTGCTTCAGCTTTTTGCACGGCCGCTCCACTGCGGATGTTTGAGGATCTTCATACACCCACTTGAGATGATCGCCTGAAGAAGGTCGGAATGCAGCCGCGCCCTGGGGTACCGATGGCGGCAATGTTCTCACACTTGAAGGGAAAGCCTGAAGGTTGTCATTTCCAACGGTCCGCGATGGCATGGCTGGATTTTGGTTTGAAAAGTTGATATCCACGAAACGGCCGGAAGTTGAATAATTCAGGAAGGGTGGATTCGTAGATAAATCATGTAAGTCAAGGGGACTTAGGATGCCAATATCAGTGACGGGAGGGAAGGAGTCGAGAAAACTGTATTCTAGACTAAAGAAATAATATAAAACTCAATTTGTATATTTGTGGACATTTAATACATTTAATTTTAATATTTATCATTAACATACTAACATTGCAACCAATGCCATTTTTTCGTCCTCGACATCGTTATTGGTAGGAATATTAGGGGGATCAAAGGCAACACTAGAAAAAAGAATAAGAGAGGATTTGATGTGGGGAAATAGTGGTCGTTACAGTTTTGTGCTCAAAGGTTCTACGAAATAGACTGTCAGAATTACATACTTTGAGAATGATTCCATCCAGAGGTCGTCAGAGCAATTGAGCATGATATCATTACTGCCCGGAAAAGGCCATAATGGATGGGCTGTTACAAAATGCATAAAGTGCTAATTTGGTATATACGGTGGCAAAATTTTAGTGTAGGCGAACACACATGTCCAACTCGAGAAATTTTGCAACGTCGGAAATGTCGTTCGTGGTAAAATATGCTTAATGTTGAGTATGAAGCCTAAGCGATTCCTTGCGCTTTATAGGGAAATTCATATGCATTATTCACGTTAACAATTTGCCAGCAACTCACCACTTCGGGAACCGTTAACAAAATCTACGATTGCGTGATTCATGGGAGTCCGAACTAACAAACATTGTATTGTTTGTTGGCTCCGCGGGGGTAATTGGCTCTGGCATCCTAAATTCCAGGGGTGGTGGCGAAGGCAGCAAAATGTGGTCCCACAAGCAAGCCAGCCTCACAAAATCTTCGCTTTCTGGTACCAATCAAAAAATATTGGCGGTTCCCGAAGGGGCGAATTGTTCCATGTGTTCACTCCATTTTTCATTTATTTATTTTTTTTTGCTCGCATGCTTCGTTCGCCCCCACACCTTGATCTCACTCACTATCATCAAGTTTTGATTGTATGCAGACAATTAAATTCTTGAAGAGTTTGTGTTTGCTCCAAAAAATTCAGAACTCAAAATTTAATTCAGAATCTAAAATTCTACATCAACATGATTATAAGATTAGCAATTACATCTCAATAATGACATGGGTGATTTTTTTTTTATTAGGTAACATAGGAGGCATGAGGGTGGGTAGAATGCAATGCAATGCACTGACCAGCTGATATATGGGTGATTATTTTTGAAGGCGGACCAATATTATTATCAGGCGTCATGTGGATATGTGGATGATGTAATGTAAGAAATATGACTGCTACTTTCATCAAGAAAAAAAATAGTCACATTATTAGCAGCTGTCCGGTCTCACGCGGAGATTAAAGCCTAAGAGCTGTCCCGGTAGCTAGTGCTAAGCTATCGTTATGAGTCAAGGGGTCAACAACACTAACCACCACGAGCATTAATCGCCAAGAGGGACTCAGTCAACAGCATTAATCGCCAGGGACGATAAACGGACGACACTGTCAATGGACACTGTCAAGACATAGCGCCACGAACAATTGCAGATCTGGACACTTTTCCACACCGGGTCGAGTACCAGGAAATACCACCTCGTACACGCATGATTTATAGACAGTTATTGGTGTACCTATGGTAATTGTTCCGCGAGCACCAGAAATAGCGTCGACTCTTTCGAACAATTGGGGATAACGAAACGATGTTCACGACTAATTATATGAGAAACGTTCTGTCCACAGGCTCTTGTCAAGGATAAAATCCGAATCTGAATAGGGACGACGAGCGACACGAACGAAGGGCATCTCCAGAGGGCATCGCCGAGGACAGTGCCATGACTAACAGTCCAAAGCCATATAAGAGCCACGACAAGACACGTCAAGAAGGTTGCCACGTCAAGAAGGTAGGCACACTGAAAAACGCCACGAGCGTCATGGGCAGGAGCGTGCAGAACGCCATGAACTGGAGCACGCCGAGTGATATAAACGAGAGCGCGCCGAACGAACTGAACGAGCTGAACGCGAAGCCCTAAAGGATAAGGTCGCAATGTTAACCGAGCCAACCAAAGGGTCCAACCGAATTCAAGCACTCCGCTTGTATTCACACACGCCGTTTCGAACAAGTTGATTCATGTAGTTATAAGCTGAGTAAAGGCTATGTATCGAACACTGGGATTAAACATTGCGATTGTCGCGTACCCGAATCGAATATTTCGGAGTCATGCACCGAGCGACTAAATATCGTACACACCCGTCGTCGTCGATCTACCTGAGGTCCACAGTCGACCTCATAGGACGAGCCGCTATAGTCGAGGCGACCCCACGACGATCGAACAGTGTACCTATCAACCCAAGATTTATTCGAGCTCGCCAACATTGTATATTTACAATCGAACGGTTATTTAAGAATCATTTGCCTAGACGTCGAGTTGAATACTCACGCCCCCCGAGCTCACGCGCACAGAAGCCACGCCAAGTCGAAATTACACTGCAGAAGGTCAAGTACTGTGCACAGAACGACTAGCACACCGTCAAAATTCGCGTAAACAACATGCCCGCCGACGTCGCCAAAATTTATTCAAGATTTGGATATTTACAAGCGATTATATAATTATATAATTATATATATTAGACGACCACAACCACAACGATGACGCCTACAACACCAAACCCGGGATCTCAGCTATCAAGTCAAGCTGACAAAAGAAGGAGTCAGTCGACAACCTCAGCCGTGCGGAATCTGTAAGGAGCAACTCCATCTCTTGCTCATAGGGATCATCAACTACATAGCGCATCCTACCACCAACTTCGGGATACACAGCGGCTTGACCTTGAAGACCAACTGGAGAATCGGGATAGGCTTGACCTTGAAGGAGTTCAAAATATATAAGGGAAACATAAAAGGAGAGGACAACAAAAAATGACTGTCGACGTCGAGACTTTGGACCGTCGACGTCGAAACCTACTTGCTTACCTTCATCCTCGTCATCCTTCTCGCGTTGACGTTTGCCAAGAACGGAGTCGATGTCTTTCCCACACGACCAATCTGACTCTGTGTACTCACTGCTGGCCGAAGTCATTGTATTTTGAAGGAGTTGAGAAGACATAGGGAAATATTAGTAGAATGAACCGTTTGTGAATGAGCAGACTGCAGGAGCCGCACTCGAACCCAACGCATTTATGGAGTTGATATATTCACCTCTATACAGAGTAAATCGTGCTACTTATAACATCATCGTCAATAATATTGGCGCAGCTATTGGTAGTACAAAATAAACAATAGCCAAATTCAAATGATATATTGTACAAAAATAATAATAATGTAATTACTTGCCATGAAAAACCGATTACTAAATTTTACGTTCAATTGTTTAATCAGCTAACGATGCTTGGACATGATTTGCTTCGTCCCTTGGAAGTTCGGCAACATGAATGCCGACTAGCAGCTCGTGTCCATGACCGGGATGCTTTTTTTTATTTATTTATTTTTTTTTTTTTATTTTTATTTTTTTTAAGGTTCTACTCATAGACTATCCATATAAATCACTACAGTCTTATTTAATCTTCTATTACTACCGCCTGTCCGAGTATATCTACGAGCGCACCCATGTCATCAGCAAGTGGACCGTCACTTGTACGTTCAGGCGTGGAGATGATTTTATGCAAATGGGTACAAATATATAATTAAATATTAAATTAAGATGATCTCTGAACGCATTTATTAGAATTTGGGTCTAAGCAAGGAAATAGGAACAAAGGATAAGGGATATGCGATTGTGGTCTAAAAATGGTGATTGTAACTTATTCTCAATAATTTGGTGGTGAATTCGGGATTGAATGAGAGGATTTTACTTAAGCAAGTGCGCCTCTATATAATCCTGCACAGCACTAAGTTCATTCCAACACTTTTGAGAAAAACATTATAATTATTTAAAGTAATATTATCAAATCCACTAGAGTTTGCCATGAACAGTACCATAATGAACAGTACAATACAAAGATAAATTTAGAAAATAAGAATAAAACATCTAGTCAATGAATCAGTGAATGGTGCAAATGGTGCTCGATTTCACTCCCCGCCTTTTTGTCGGATTGTTCCGTGCCGCCGCGGCGTGGCCTTGTCGTTTGTGCTGTTTACTTATTAAGACTGCACCTTCACCGTGTTCGGGTGCTCTGATCCCAACACCTTCTCCTGATCACCAGCGCCCGTTGATACAGCGGCTCGGCCTCGTCGTACTTGCCCTGACTTTTATAAAGCGCGGCCAGATTTTTCAGCGACGTCGCAGTGTCCGGATGCTCTGATCCCAACACCTTCTCGCTGATCACCAGCGCCCGTTGATACAGCGGCTCGGCCTCGTCGTACTTGCCTTGACTCTTATAAAGCGCGGCCAGATTGTTCAGCGACGTCGCAGTGTCCGGATGCTCTGATCCCAACACCTTCTCCCTGATCACCAGCGCCCGTTGATACAGCGGCGAGGCCTCGTCGTACTTGCCCTGACTAAAATAAAGCTCAGCCAGATTGTTCAGCGACGTCGCAGTGTCCAGATGCTCTGATCCCAACACCTTCTCATAGATCACCAGCGCCCGTTGATACAGCGGTTCGGCCTCGTCGTGCTTGCCCTGATGAACATAAAGCGCGGCCAGATTGTTCAGCGACGTCGCAGTGTTTGGATGCTCTGATCCCAACACCTTATCCCTGATCACCAGCGCCCGTAGATACAGTGGCTCGGCCTCGTCGTACTTGCCCTGACCCTCATAAAGCCTGGCCAGATTGTTCAGCGACATCGCGGTGGAAGGGTGCTCTGGCCCATATATTAGCTCCGAAAACCGAACAGAGAGCTGCGCAGAGTCCCCCATGATAAATTACATCCCATTTTCTATAAGATAGTTTATTGTATCATGGAACAGCCTATCGAGATCACTTGTCACTATCAATTGCTGGTCAAGGTCGTTGATGAGTGTGACTAAATGGCGAATATGTAAAAGATATGTATCCATAGTATTTCGAAGGTGACGAGAGTAATGATCAGAGAAATCGATCTCGCCTCTAATTGCTGTTGGAATGTTTTGCGCCCAGTGCATAATCTGATCATTATTCATTGAGTCATAGATAACCATCTGAACGAGGCGGTTAATTGTCAATAGGTCACCATTATCTCCGACTTCGTTGTGTGTTCTCGTTACAAAAGAAAATTTGACAAGTATGGCGATAGCAGTTTCAATATCATCCAAGGACAGTTCAGTATCAAGTTCACCTACTGAAGGACTCAGTGCAAGTTGGAGAAGAGAATGCTGTTGTTTAAAAAAATCCACTGGAATTTTTTCTGGTTGAAAGAAGGTGCAAGCTTCGAGGATCTGCACTGCGGTGGGGTTTAAAACTTGAATGCGTTCGAAGGAGAGTTGCCAGACAGTATGAATCGAATGTTTATAATCCTGGTCGTCGTCACTGTATTTGAGTAACATGATGCGCTTTTTCCTCTCTCGAAGCATACTCAGGTACTGCCAAAGAGGAGTCGAAGTGTTTTTGACATAAGATCTTGCAAGAGCAATTGCAAGTGGCATACAGTCGAGTTTGGAAGTGATCTCCAGAGAGTAGCTAAATTTCGTACTTTTCTTATCAATCGAATTCATCGTAGAAATGTCAAGCAATAGGAAGAGAGCTTCTTCTTCTTGCATCTTGTCGACATGGATCACCGTTGCCTTTTTTGAAGGGATATGTAAACGTGTGGTCAGAATGATGTTGCCTCCTCCAATGCGTGGTAAAAGCTCAAATACTTTTTTATTCATCTCGTCACCGTCACAATTATTTAGGAGAAGCAGCCACTGTGTCTTCTCCTGAAGCCAAGAGCAAACCCACTCGATTAACTTTTTTTTCTGCGTCATCTCCCTTTGTGCTCTCCTCATCAATACCTAGTTTGATGGCCAATCTGCGGAACGACTCGACAGTCACGCTCCAGCTATCAACCTCCAGCCAGAAAATAAACTTGTACTCAGCACGATGAAGGTAACAGTATCGCAGCATGAGCTGGGTCTTTCCCGTTCCTCCCAGTCCTCTGAGCACCAAGATTTGGCATGCACTGAGTGCGGCCTCCATACTTGCTAGGATATCTAAGCGTTCGACGAAGGCAAAGTTCTCGGTAGGGATGCCATAGACGTAGATGGGCTCCTTGGTTTGAGCTGTCAGTGATATAAAATTAACTGTGTTAGCATATGATTAGAAATGATAATAAAAAAAGTAATAATATATATACTGCATACCGAAATATTTGTAAATACTCCCCCCCCCTGTTTTCCACTATCAATGCCACTTGAGTTGTTGAGATTCATAGATCCTCCTTTTAACCAATCCAGCGGCTCTTTCGATATGAGGAGGATTTTTACAGTGTCTCGCACCAGTGAAATATTCTCAAGCCAGCGTCTCAACTTTTCTGCGTGCAAATTTTTCACCTTCCTGCCAAGATCCAAAATATCGGCGTGATCGAGGATCAACAAACAAGTCGCATGGTTTCCAGTTTGGAATTGTTGGATGATGGCCAATCCAAACTCATCAACATCATTGCCATATTGTTCCATCAATCGTGCGCAAATATCCTCTGGAAATATAACTTTAACCAGGCGCCGAAAATAGTCGTTGGCTGACGTTATCTCCTTGTCGAATGCCCAAGCAAAGATCCCACCAGGAAAGAGGTGTGCCATCCTTCTCATCGCCTCCGCAACAAATCCGTGATAATCGTCGCCTTCAATGGCGAATACGTGTCGAGTTTGTCCTTTGAGCACCATAATTCTCAGATGAGAATACAGTTCGGCAAGCTCCTTCTTGTGTCCGTGAATGACTGACGTGGTGTGCAACACCATCAGGTTGTTCTGTGGCTCGTAGGTATTTATATCTGGTGCACCTTCATCGCATTGGAATGCACCGTCATTTTCATAAAACGTGGACGAGTAGAGAATCAAAGCACCGGCAAAATAATTAGATTGACGGATATCATCTTTGACCAGAAAGGATGCGCGCGCCTGATAGATCGCCATCTCGATGGTGGAACCGTTAGCCAGAAATTTGTAAAATTCAAACTCGAACTTGCGAGCGAGGTCACCTGGGATGGAGCAATCTGAGCCAATGGCGTACCGAACGCCGTGCTCGACCAAGGTCCTGGCAATGTCGCGAGAATCACAGGCGGATAGAAATGCGAGCTTTAGGTTTTTCAACGCACTTACTAGGTGTGATGCGTTAGTGTATTCCATCTTCCCGGTTATGCCATGTTCAAAGATGAGACCTCTCGAGCCATCCTCCTCAGTCCCACAATGACCCATAAAATGGAGCACCGTGGACGCTGCGGTTTTGGTGTCGAGTAACGCACCCATTTGACTAACTGTCGGCGGAAACACTCGCTCTAGCTTCACCTTTTTGTTATTTCTGGTGAACCCATCTTTGAAGTTTTGAAATTGCTCACTCAGATGCAAATCCGGAAGATCCGCACCGGGTTCGTTTGGTGGAATAACGGGATCGGGGGCAACGGCAACGATATACAGGGGAAGTTTCGGTAGCGGATCCTGTGGATGTTGATGTATGCGTACAAACTTGCGTTGGTGGACTAAAAAAGCTGAGCAGTCATTTGCATATTCCCACGGGATAGCATCGAGATCGACGTAGTCATTGAGCTGGAGGAGAATCCGACCATGAGGGTGTGTTTCCTTCAACAGTTTACCAGCACCAGAGAAGAGGGACTTGAACAAGGCCGTGCCAAAATCTTGAAGATCAAGGTATCGAGGTTGTGTGTGGAAGACATCGGCGACCAATAGACGATTGGATTTGGCTGGACATTTTTTTTTGCAATTCTTGTTGCGGCATTTCTCAAGGGCAAAGGGATAGGGGATACCACCGGAAGTGGTCTTGTCGGCGTAGACGATGATTTCACCATCCTCGTCGGTACCCTCGGGTATTCTATACTTGAAGGAATGACTATAGGTGAATTCAGGCGGATCGTCGATCTCGGAAGCCTCGACGTGTACGAGGATGTCACCTCGTTTACTCGAAGGGTCTTTCAATAAAGAGACTCGCATGTTTGAATCTGTATGTGAGTTGTTTGGTAGCAACGTTGATTGCACCAACGCCGTCTACGGTGCGAGACATCGAGTCCCGACCAAAACTTTAAAAGAATATAACTCAATGAAGACAAATATTTTTTTTTTTTTAAAAAAAAAAAAATGGCTTCATTAGTTTATTCTTTAGCTATTTCTTGACAAAATTATGAAGCCCTTTCTTTAAAATATTTTATTATTATTAAGTTCTATTCGTTCAAAGTTGACAACTTTTCTTATGTTTTAGGGTCAATTGGCAGTCGAGGAACCAAAACCACCGATTGGTTGAACGCAACTGTGCAACTGTTGACTTTAAATTAGCAGCGCCGTTTCTGGTCATACTATGAGTGAAATTCTCCTTCTAACTATGAGAGGTTTTGTAGTGGGATAAGTATTGCTTTCATATTAACGTGATGCGTATATGGTAGCAATAGGTGTGTTGTTGTGAATAGGCTTTCAAGTTTTTGTTCCGAGTTGTTTTTATTTATTTATTTATTTTTTTATAATTAATTATGTGACACTTAAAGCGAGCCAGCCTTTCTCGGCCCTTTTCCTTGATTGCCAAATTGATCCATTTTGCAGTGATGCTCTTTAGAGTTTTTAGCAAAAAAAAATAATAATAATTTGGAACAATCTATTTTTTAAAATGTGGACCGATGCCTTAGGGGCCATTTTTAAAAAATATGAAGAAATGCTCTATAGAATCTATTTGCAATATATATATATATATATATTAAGTAATACTCTTTAGAGCCATTTTGCAAAGTGGAAAATTCGGAATAATCCATTTTGCAAAGTGGAAAAATTCGGAACAATCCATTTTGCAAAACATGGTACGATGAAATAATTCTAGAGTTATAAACCAACGCGCTTTAGAGCCACTTAAAGCGATATATATTTTTTTCTTCTTCTTATTTTATTATATTTTTATTTTATTTTATTTTACAAAACAGACTGTCATCAAGAATATAGAATTATCACGAGCTCCCATGAACACCCTCCAAAGAAATATCGACCATCCGCAATTGGCCATGATTAAACAGGGAATATATCTTGGGTGTTGTCTAACGTATTCTAGGGAGATGCTCGAATATTTTTAGCTTTACAAGCTTATCCCAAAATCGAATATGAACACTCAAAAATTGTTTCCAAATAAATTGTGTTAATACATAGTACATTTTAGCAGAGCAATAAGGTAAACGAAAAAATGATGGGCAAAAGGCAAAACGACGCACTGACGTGCTGAACGCACTGAAGGCAAGACGACGCAGTCGAATTTATTATTCTTTCGTCACGTGACCAGTCTCCTTGACATTCCGACATTGGCGGCAGCGACGACACGTATATAGATATGTTGGAGGTTTCGGAGCCTCCCAGCTTGGTGACTGGTTCCCCGTGACTTCGACTTCGTGACTGTTCCTACCATTACCTAATTAATTCTTGTGATACTTTTGTATAAAATATGGTGTCTTCGTTCCTTCCACCCTTATTCCTTACACAATGGAGAATCACCAGCACGCCCACAACCAAGAGTCAATGCAACTACCCCTTCAAGGACTGTCTCGCCTACAGCAACCGCATCTCGATTTTGCCTCCCATACCGATCACCAATCTTATTTCAATCTACCGCAACCACGGAACGGCCAAACCCAAGAACCGAATACGCTCTCTCCAATGGATAATCAGCCTCCAAGAACCGAAGGCTCTACCCATGCGGTCCACGCCCAACTCCCAGTGTCCTCGGCTAGCTTCTCCAATAACGCCAGTGAAGGGGGCCTTGTCGGCACCCCAGACCTGACTGAATTGACATGCATTATCCCCCACTGTTCCGAAGTCTTTGTTTTATTTAGCGATTTCTCACGCCATTGCCATACGGCCCATCCTCGTCTTCTTGAACCTGACGCACACAGTCCTACGGTTACCAACGCTGCTTCTCTTCCTTCAGACGGTGCCAACCACACACACATACCAACTATCTCCACCTCCATGTCGCAGCCCATGACACTACCCATACCAAACGAGAATTGTGTCGATTGCCGGAAAAAAGAAAAGATGCACCTTTCATACCACAAAGAAAATTGGACCCCGAATGAAACCTGGTGACGCCTGTGAGGTGTGCAAGAAGCAAAAGAAGAAATGCCAGGGTGCTACTTGCAGTCGCGCGCAACGTTTAGTGCAAGCAGCCCGGATGGAGTCCATTGCACCAAATGCAACCTCAGGTAGCCAAGAATGGGAGGACAATCAGTCTGCAAGTCCGGAGCCCACTCATGTGTCATCATCAACATTCACAGTCATGGATGGCTCAATGGCGGAACACGTTTCGTCTGACCCTTCTTCCATACTTCCAAGCTTTAACACCCTCTCTACCGGCAGTAATATTGTCCCACTTGATCTAGATCTATACCTTGATCATGCTTCCCCGACCGCGGTACCCTACCTACCTCCTCCCATCACTGCCGCTGACCACTCCTTCCCGGAACCGCTCTATCCTGACCACCCTAACCCTGGCCCCGATCGGCTACCCACTTCCATACTCCAAATCCCGTACTATTTGATAAACACATCATTTTCACTTTTGGTTGAAAGTCAGGCTCGGCTTGCACAAAGAGGCTTGCAAACAAATGAAGGATTAAAACAAAAACTCATGTTGCCGTCTGCCTGGAATTCAGATGATTGTTGTAAACAATTGGTATTGAGCAACGATGGCATGGCGGTTGAGTATAAAGGTACCGTCTATCGAATTTTGTCTTGCTCTGCTATAGTGTTAATCGCCGGTCATTGAGAATATTTGTTAAAAGGAAACTTATTTCTTTCACATATTGTCTTGCAGGTCTCTGGAAAGGTGAATACACAAGACCCTCCGTACGTTCCAACTATTCGATACCACCCCAGTGTGGTCTTTTTTACTGGGAAGTCAATCACAAGTTCAAATGTCCCAATTCAAGCATAAGTGTCGGTGTTCGCTCACGAGCCTCAGATTTAGAAGGAGCTTATGATTTTTTTGGTTTGTTTTTTTTTTTTTTTTTTTTTTTTTTTTTTTTTTTTTTTTTTTTTTTTTTTTTTTTTTTTATCATTTCTTAACTCGGTGTAAACTTACAATTATAATGCAGACACACCTTATTGGTATAACACCCGAGAGGGAACAGTCAGTCATTGGCATAAAAGTAGTGGTCGGCATAAAAGTATCCGTGAATTTGGGCCCGGGTTCTTTATGGGTGATACGATTGGATATGGTATTAACTTCAAAACCAGGAGCATTTTTTTTACGAAAAACGGAGAATTTTTGGGTGAGTTCTCTAAATTCGTCCGTATGTTTGTGAGAACATGGATATGCTTACAAGTTACCACATCTTGCTGCTCTACGTCGTTGCTCTTTATTTTTATTTACTAACACCAGCTCCCAATACCTCTCTTAATAGGCACCGCTTTCAAAGCATTATCATCACAATACCCATTAATATCGCAATACCCACTTTACCTATTTGTTAAACTGGATAATCCTGGAGATCAAGTTGAGGCCAATTTTGGAGCGCGTGCGTTTAAGTTTGACGTTTTAAGATATATGAAGGTAATTATATTCGACTCGCTCGAGATATTAATAACACCTAAAGTGCCCTTTTCAAAGCTGTAAAGCATACTTTCGTTCTTTTTCGTGAGTTGTCATAGAGAAACCATAACAAGTGAATAACACACGATTTTCTTGTTTTCTTTTTCTTTTTTGACACCTCTTTGAATAAACTTATAGGGAGAAAACCTTCATGTGTGGCAGGCTAAGGACCTTCAATACTGTCTCGAAGATTTTCCAGTAAAAACCTGTGAATGTTCAAAAATTGACACCATCCCGCCACCTGCACCAGTTAGCCTCGCCACAAATACTTCATCGATCGGAGATCTTGCCCAGGTTATCTCGAACCCAATCTCTTACTTACATCGCCTTAATTACCAGTACCAGACGTACGAAACTATTCGCACCCTTCGGAATGCATTACATGAGAATTGGACAGCCGCAAACGACGCACTCGTGGACGCTTCTGCTTCCACCAAATTCTGGCAAAATTTTATCAGGACGTTTCATGGATCATATGATCGACGTGCAGTGCTTGAACATGAATGGTTAAGTCAGGCACTTGAAGAGCAATGCACCATGTTCGCAATCACTATCAATAGCAAATACTCTGACATTTTTCTTTTACTTTTTGAACTGGTGAGAGGAATTCAAGCCCACTGGGAAGGGCTTAGCGACGTTACGGTTCAGAACAAGCTCAACGAGTTCTTGGCTGCTTTGGAAATGTTATTTAAAATGGATGATAAGTGTCCTGACGCTTCCCGTCGTGCCGAGGCTCTCAAGACATTTTATGCAATGGAATATGACAGTAATACCCAAATTTTACATGGTATAATAACATGGCGTATATTGCTTTGGTTTAATATTGTATTTTCTTTTTGTGGAAAATGTAAAAAAGGAAATTACTTTGTTTCGAAAGATCAAATTCTAGAGTTATTGAAACATGTATTAAATTAGGATCACTGTGTAAATATAATTATTTGAAAAGCAAATTACAAATCATTCAAATTGAATAAATGATATCAAAAAATAAAAATCTGAATTCCTGGTCATTTGAGAGTCCCCTGCTGCCGCTCGTTCAAAACTAAATCAGAGCTTGATTAATGAGATGTGTATACAACACCCGTACAATCTTGATGTAATTAAATAATATGATAACGAATTTTTTTAGCCACGAACATGGCATTGTTCAAATAAATTGTCTCACGAACCTGATGCATGCGCTTGAGAGGTTATCTCACGCTGACACTGATTGAGCAAGTTAGACGTTACATGACGAACATTTGAACATTTATAACAATTCGAATATCTCTATTATTATTATTATTATTATTATTATTATTATTATTATTATTATTATTATTATTATTATTTGATATTATTGCACGCAATGCACACAGGCCAGCTCGCAGCCATATACCAGAGAAATCATACAAGGGCATAAAAGATACCAGAGAATTTAAACAAGAGCATACAAGAGTCTATGACTTGCACATAATTATATTTTTATATACTTATACTTGATGTAAAAAAACTTACCCAAAAAATTTCAAATCCTTTTACACACATACCATACCCACATATGAAATGAGCTTTCATGGGTGGGTGTGAAATGAGCATTTACTAACTATAAACTTTGGTTATATACTTAAACTATCATCGGTATTACTAACTTGTGTTATGAGCAAAATTCGCGTTATGGAAACATGTATAAGAACTGTTGCACCTGTAATGAGACTTACATCATTCAACGCCTGGTTCATTTCGTACCAGAGACTATCAATTTCTCCCTTGTATATACGCCCAGGTATACCATTTCGGTTTGGTGATGCAATTAACTTGACGCATTACGCATTATGCAAACAGAGGAGTACTGGTTATATACCTCGCCCTTCATTATAGGCGATGGACGAACATCACGTATATTACGTATTTTATTCATATTTTATCTTGTGATTCTTCGAGTATTGAGATATCGTATTACGTTTCATTCATTATAGATGATGGACATCTTTGAACATTTACGTATATATTTTTCTTACTCGAAATTGATTCCGCACTGCATTACTCTTCCATTTCACTCATATCAACGGCTCCTTGGATCACAACTCCTTGGCTCTAATGATTCGGATAGCCTCCTTTTTTTTTAAACAAGTCCGGATGGGCTCTCTTTTTTATTAAACAAGTCGGGTTGCTCTAATACGTTGCGCGAGTTGCGCTCTTTTTCTCTTTTTATTTTATTTTATTTTATTTTATTTTAAAGCAAGTCGGGTCGGGTCTGTAATTTCTCGCCATTAAGTTCTATACATAATGTTTGATATCAGCGAACATGTGCTGTTGAGGAGCCTCTATAGGAGATTGGCCTTGAATAGTAGACATTAATTATATAAATAAATTAAATTAAATGAAGAAAGATCCGAGTGAATGGTTCTGGATAGAAGTAGCGCTCCGAATAGGTCAATCCAGAACCCAACCGGAGATGATATAGGTATTGCAGTCTTTTGAAGAGTCAAACACTTAATTATACAACTATGAATTATTATCAAAGACACCGCCAGACCATCTCATCTCAAACCTACTTCAAATCAAATAGCGAGTTGACGTTCGGAATACTAGATAAAGGAGAAGAGGCTTTTCCTATCGTCCTCTTTTAATAAGATGGTTCGGTAGATTGGGTTAATCACATCTCGAACATACTCGTACACTTAATATCGTGTGATACCAAACCGTGCGACACAAAAGTATTAGTATTCACCTAAGCTTTGCCCCACACAAGCTTTAACGCACCCGTGCTACAAATAGAAAGATTTTTATAACTTTGGATTTTTACTCTTATAAACATTTATAAACTTTAAACTTAATTAAGTTTATTTGTAATAATCTCTAAAAATTTTTATGGCGGTCAGTCAGAAGTAATAACTAACGCTCAAGTTGTTTCGTCCAAAATGAGACGTCGCGTGGATAATAAACTAACCTTTGGCACGTCTACTCAAATAATAATGTTCGGCTTGTCTCGTCAAAGTGTTGTCTGCGAAATAATGAACTAATGCTCGGCTCGTCGCGCGTGTGAGAACCCAAGTAATGATCATTATCTTTCCGTCGCGTATGCCTGCCTTACTGTCAGCCGCTTGCTACAATTCGGGATTTACTACGTCTTACTAAGATATTTCAAAGACTCGGAGGAACTGATGCAAAAAGAGGGGGCATTTATACAAATGCTCGGGGTTAGAGTCAACCCAGAGATAAAGAAAGGATTGGCTTACCGCCTGCAGTGCGACGTTGGTGCCAGCATTTTTTGTGTTTCAATTCAGTTGGGTTTCAATGAAGTTAGCACACATCTCTTGTCAGTGTGTTTTATTATTTAACGTTATATACTACTAATTGTTCTCAAATATTCCGGGCTTTGGGGATGTAATGAAACTATAGTTTATCTGTTTGCGTGTATCGAAGCATTTATGTATAAAACACCTCCGTATGGAGTTCAGGTACGCAAGAAATTTTCATCCAGCTGCCCTATCTTGGGGATATCTCTCTAAGGGCATCGAGAAATGTCTTTTATCTTTGACTAAAGCGTTTGACCACTCCGCGAGCCTCATTTACGAGTGCCCACCTCCCTGTCTGAATGCGAACACGCTTTGTCGGCCACCACCTCAGCCTGAACTTTTACAACAGCTCTTCTACCTTTTTATACCGTGCAACAGCAGAGTGTTCGATATTAAACACTCTGTTGTGTCTCTCTAACTTTCTTCAGTTCACAACTTTGTCTTCAATAGTCAGGTTCGTCTGATCTTTGCGAGGAGGCATGGTGAAGGTGGTCTGTTTGGTTTCTGATTCAGTTGAAACGGGCGGCTTGCCCATTTGACAATACGCCCAATTCGTGAAAATGGGACAAAACTGGTTTGAACCCGGTTCCAGGGCAAAAAATGCATATATTTATATTTGAGCAGTGTTTGTGTGTTTGTCTCAACCCATGCGATTTACTTATGAGGAATCCGTTCCGGTTGGCTACAGATTTCGCGCGTAACTGGTATTCAGGACTGCTATATACGATTGAGCCCATAAATCTTCCGTACTTAGCCGATCCCAGAGTCTCATTCTCACATTTGGCGCCCAACGTGGGGGGGTAATATTCGATTTGAGTCAATGTTTGCATCGGAAGAGGATGTTTCGTCAAGGATAAATTATACCAGAAAAGAGTAACTGGGTCGGAACAGAGATCATTTCTATAGCTAACTGCAAGTGTTAAGATCAGAATGACAAAGTGGAACACGATAAATTATCATCATCGTCCGTAATCATCGGCACGTATCGCATAAAGAGGTTAGAGCTGATTGGCTTCTCAAAAATTATTTGAATTAATTAATTAATTAATTATCCCGCAACCAACACACTTGTGCCATGCAACGAGAGAAGGAAAAAAAAAAAAAAAAAAAAAAATTCATTATCTTATTGAGCCTATTGCAATGAGCATGGTCAATTCGGCTTAGAGGCAATACCGTACATCCTCCAAATACCTATTGGAGCTATACAAAATCCCCCGAATACAACCCCCCAGAGATATTGTTTCGCTTGCAAATAATAAAAAAAGTTATATTTCATAGTTTATAGAAGATAATACATGACGACATATCATAATTTTCGGCGTCGCCATCGTTTCGTACCTATTTTTACCCAAATACAACCCCCATGGCCTATACTAAAACAAAACAGCCCGGGGGACTATATACGAAAGTAAGAATGGATAGACTACTCGAGTTGAAGGGAATGAATAAAGGAAGAGACTATATAAGAAGGAGGAAACTGGCCGCGCGACAAAATGCATTGTGATTTAATGGCTTTTCTTGCATCTAAACTATCAGGCATGTGTTCGATATCTTTAGGTTTTTTTTTTTTTTTTTTTTTTTTTTTTTTTTTTTTTTTTTTTTTTTTTTTTTTTTTTATGGTTAAGGATTGACGAATGAACGAGTGATCGCCACGTGCCATCACCGTATTCAATACATTCACTTCCACCTAGTATAGGTGCAATTCGACTTTTCATTCCTGCACCGCTTGCAAAGTGGATCTCCTTGCATTTCACCTTTCTCTGGCGGCACTGATCGCAAGCGTGAGTGACACGTTGTCCTCTCCGCTTTTTGCACCGCTTCCTCGCTGTGAATGTTTGAAGATCACAATGCACCCACTTATGGGTGAAGCAATGCACACCTTGGGGTACCAATGGCGATAATGTCCTCACACTTGAAGAGAAAGTCTGAAGGTTGTCAGTTCCAACGGTTCGGGGTGGAATGGCTGGATTTTGGTTTGAGAAGTTGATATCCACGGAACGGCCGGAAGTTGAATAATACACGGAGGGTGGATTCGTAGATGAATCGTGTAAGTCAAGGAGACTGGCTTGGTGGCGTAGGATGCCAATATCACTGACGGGAGGGAAGGAGTCGAGAAAACTGTAATCTTGACTAAAAAAATAATAAAATAAAAATTAATTTGCAAATTTGTGGACACTTAATTATAACATTATCATTTAATATACTAACGTTGCAACCGACGCCATCTTTTCGTCCTCGACATCGCTATTGGTAGGAATATAATAAAGATCGAAGGCGACACTAGAAAAAGAATAAGAGAAGATTTGATGTGGGGAAATAGTGGTCGTTACGGTTTTGTGCTCAAGGGTTCTATGAAATAGACTGTCAGAATTACATACTTCAAGAATGATTCCATCCTGACGTCAGAACAATTGAGGATGATATCATTGCTTCCCGGAGAAGTTATAGTGGATGGGCTGCTACAAAATGCATGAAGTACTAACTTAGTACAGAATAAGGACGGTGGTAATTTTAGTGTGGACGAACACATACAACTCGAGAAACGAAATGTTGTTCATGGTAAATGCGCTTGTGTGGAATTGCGTGATTTAGTGTTGAGTATGATGTTTTAGAGATAGAATGATAAACATTCTTTGAGCTTTTTATAATTCGCGTTAACATAGTCAACACTTTGCCAACGACAGCTCCGTTTGGGAACCGTCGATATATTTTGATTAGGAAATCACAAACAGCTATATACGTCCGGCCGGAACAAAATCTCCTAGATGTATGTATTTTCTTGCACCAATTGGGAAGGTTGGACTTGAACTACCAATCAAAATATTAACGGTTCCCAAAGCGGCGAGTATATAAGATTTTGTTGACTCCGCCGTGGCTGGCAAAAGGACCCTTGATAGACTGCGCGACTAATATAATGGGGTTGGCTAAAGCCAGGAGAGTCACATGATGTATAACTATCGTCACGTAGTGCCTGAATATTAATGAAGGTGGAGTCGTAAATTGTGTGGCAGTTCGCAACTTGAATAGCTACTGACATTTCATTATTAGTATCTTTTTTCCCTTCATCTGTGAGCCTTTGTGCCTTTCTCAATTTTATTTATTTAGTCATTTTTAATAATATGTACAAATATTTGTGATGTGAAGAAATAACGCGGGTGAAGAAAACCGCGAGTGAAGAAAAAACGCGGGTGAAGAAAACTGAGAATAAAGAAAAGCGTGAATGAAGAAAAACACGGGTGAAAACACAAGTGAAGAAAAACACAGGTGAAGGAAAACGAATGCGGGTATGTAGGTGGAAAAAAAAAAAAAAAAAAACAAAAAAAAAACAAAAAA
>RBNK01000540.1:0-24230 GCA_003990785.1 Endogone sp. FLAS-F59071 | reverse complement strand
TTTTTTTAAAAAAAAAAGGTTAGTTATGCAAGCCCATTTTTGTGATCAACATTTCAAGTCTGGGTCGCGCAAGTGGCTTGGTTAATGCATCAGCAATCATTTTATCTATTGCTATGTAAACGATATCTATCACCTTTGATTCAACTTTCTCTTGAATAAAGTGATGCTAAATGTCAATATGCTTTGATCGAGCATGATTAATTGGGTTTTTGATGAGGGCAATTGCTGATTGGTTGTCTTCAAATAAGGTTATCGCACAATTCTGTAAATATCCTAGCTCATCCAATAGGGTGCGTAGCCAAATGGCTTCTCTTATTATATATACTAATGCTATATATTCTGCTTCAGTTGTTGATAGGGCAACGGTTGGTTGGCATTTGCTTGACCAGCTGATGGCTCCTCCTGATAGGTTGAAAATATAACCCATGGTTGATCATTGTGTATTAATGTCTCCTCCCCAGTTGGCATCACTGAAACTGATCAGTTTTAGATCCTGATTGCATCTAAGGTACAGCTTATAATTGGCTGTTCCTTTAATATATCTTAATAATTGTTTGAGAGCATGGTGATGTTCTTGCATTGGATTGGCCAAAAATTGACTGATGATGCTAACAGCAGCAGCTAGATCAGATCTCGTCCTGATCATCAGATATATTATACTACTGATCATTTGTCTGAATAGATTTTGGTCTGCAGATTTTCCCCCTTTAGCTTTGAGTTGAATAGATAGATCAAGGGGTGTACTGATTGGCTTGGCATCTGTCATGTTAAACCTTGTAATGATTTGATTGGCAAAGTGACTTTGATCAATTGTGATTGTGTATGTTTTTTAATCACGCATAACTCGAATATCCAGAAAATGTTTAATTTCACCACAGTTCATCATATCAAATGCATTGCTAAGCTCTACCTTGAATTTGTTCATCATTTCCATCGAATCAGCCAGAATTAGTAGATTGTCAACATATATGGCAATAATTATCAGCAATTGATCATCTTGTCTTCTTCTTAGATAAATGCTGTAATCTGATTATAGTCTTGTAAAATTTGATTGGCTGAGGTAGTTGTCAATCTTCTGATTCCATATATGAGGTGATTGCTTTAGTCCATACAATAATCGATTGAGCTTACACACAGCTCTCAGTGACAGCTCCGATTGGTCAATTCCTTCAGGTACCATCATGTAGATCTCCTCATCAAGATCGCCATTCAGGAATGCAGTTTTTATATCTATTTGATGAATTTCTAAGTTTAAGACTGCACCGATTGATAAAAGTGCCCTGATTGATGTGAATTTCGCCACAGGAGCAAATGTTTCATCATAATCAATTCCTTGCTGTTGTAAATATCCCTTGGCAACTAATCTCGCCTTGTACCTGGCAACTGATCCATCAGTGTTGAGCTTCTTTTTAAATACCCATCTACATCCAATCAGCTTATATCCTACAGGCACTTCAGGTACAATTGTCCACATATCATTATTCTTAAGTGATTTAAGCTCTTGATTGATCACTTCCTGCCAAAGCTTTGTATCAGGCAGAGAAATTGCTTCCTTGTAGGTCATTGGGTCATCAGTTGATTCAATTAAATTAGCTTCTGGCATGCGATCTTATCAAATTTGTAGAGCTTCAGTATCTATCAATTGTTCGATTAGCTCCCAGGTGTTGTCATCATCATCATTATAGCCTAGCCATTTAACCAGATATTGTCTTTTTTCATCAATCTTGTGTTCTCCAATGTTCGCTTCAATGACATATTCTTGATCTTCTGGGTTGATGATTGTTGAGGATTTTAATATAATAGATTCATTAAATGTGATATCATGGCTGATCTCTATCTTCCTATTGGTTAGATCCCAGAGCCTGTATGCCATCTTTTCATTATAATAGCTAATTATTTTAAGCTTTTTGGATCAGGGCACCAGTTTCGATCTTTTTTCTTTGTGAATATATATTATGATAGACTAAAATATATTAATGGCGAAATACTCAGAGTTGAGCAGATGCAGAAAATACATTTCAGGGGTCTTAGCAGGTTATGCGGTAGCGTCTTAAGAAGGGTGTCGATATAGGTGTTAACTAGCAAGAATTATATGTGATTGATCAAATAAAGTGTATCTGTTAGAATCCCGAAACTATCCAATTGCTTACTCCTTGAGTAAGGCTTCAGTATCCATTGGGTTGTCTGTTTGTAAGCTTCCTTAGCTTGTTGCAGTCCGAATTTTATTGATAATTGCGAGCAGGGTATTTATAAGAAATTACAAGGTGCTATACGGGCAGCTACACAGGTTATTACTTGAATTTCTGATTAGCTCGGCTAAATATAAGGTACAAATTGATTGGCTAAGATATAAAAATGATATATCAGGTTATAATGTAATTGGGCGGTGAAATAATATATCAGATCGAAATACTATTTTAGGTTATAACATGATTGCGGATCTTAACAACGCTATAAGTCTCAACAACGCTACAGGTCTCAACGTTGTTGCAAGTCATATGACTTGATCTCACATGATCAAATTGTATGTCGTCACAAAATGTTCCGTCACATCTCCTTCCTTTCTGCGAGTTAGACTTCAAGGTACAGTTCTAACTCGGAGAAATCTCTTTGTAACTGTTTTACCTCTTCCTCTAGCTCCTTCATATCATTCTGTGTCAGTTGATTTAGTTGGTGTGTACTGCATCGAAAGTAATTCAAAGCACTAGGCTTGTGCTTGAATAGTTGATAAATCCGATCGGCCATTCTTACATTATAGGCAGGGAGTGCTCCTTTGAGGGCTCGTTGACAGATTTCTCTATCTTTCCGGTTCCAGATATATTCAACTTCTTCATCCCAAAGTTGTGCGATTCAGTAGTATTCCTTCCATTCATTGATTCATGCCAGGTGTTGCCTTCTTTGAATGTTGTGTACAATCGATTGGGTTTTCTGTAGGGTCGATCCTTCTATCTCCTCAAGGTCTTCCAGAGGTTCTATATGTCGGTAGGCCTCGATCAGGCTGACTCGGACTTCATGGAAGTTGTTCCATTGGGGCATGATATTTCTTGAGGCGGTTTCGGTGAACAGTATAGGGTAAGATCATTCCTGCCGTTTTTCATAACTGATACATAGTTCCTTTTATACTGGCGATATAGTATGGTCCTTCTCATTTTGGGTCCAATTTTGCTGACCATGAGGACTCTACTATGTTCTGGTATAGTAAGACTTGATCACCAATCTTCAATCTTTCAGTTTCCTTGTGTTCCTTATCGTATTTCTTCTTTTGTCAGTCTTGTGCAATGGCAATAAATTCTCTTGCCTTGTTTCGGATATTGTGTAATTCTTGAATTTCCTTTGTCACATGATGCTTAATTTGCTTTTCCCAGAAGGTGTGGCTGGGTTCCGGAGTAGTCATTACTTGGTCTACCAGCTGATGAGCTTTTCTTCCATAAGCGAGCTCAAAAGGAGTGAACTTTGTTGTCTCTTGTTTCATTGTTCGTAGTGCAAATAAGGCGGAAGGCAGGTATAAGTCCCAATCTCCTCCTTGTGATTGTACTACTTTAGCAATTATGTTCTTGATAGTTTGATTCGTCCGTTCGGTAAGTCCATTTCCTTGGGGATGGTAGGCAGTAGTCTTTATCTGGCAGATCCCGAAGTGTTGCGTCAATATCTGTATAAATTCATTAACGAATTCAGTTCCTTGATTGGAGGTCATTTCATAAGGTATTCCATGGCGGCAGATAATATCTTCGTAGACAAAAGGTGCAATATTAAGGGTATCTGCAAGGGGCAAGGCTCTTGCTTTGGGGTACTTGGTCAGATAATCTACTGCTACTACGATGTATTGATTTCCTCTAAGTGTTCTTGGTAGCGGTCCAACAATGTCTATTCCAATATGTTCGAAGGGTCCTCCAGGTACAATTGGTTGTAAAGTCTCGATCTCCTTTCCTCGGCGCCTCTTCTGGCAAGTGTCGCATCTTCTAATATATTCTCTAATATCTTCGTACATGTTCTTCTAATAATATTTTTCTGATAGTCGTTGATATGTGTTATCTACGCCCATGTGTCCTGCCAGCTGATGGTCATGAGAGGCCTGAAGTACCATCTGCTTTTTGTGTTCAGGAACTACAAGTCGTATTTGTCCTCTGTGTCATTGGTAAAGTATATTATTCTTGATAAAATAGTTAAGTGCCATTGTCTATATAAGCCATTGATCGTTTTCATTTGTTGTCCCAGTAAAGATTAGGTTACTGAGGTAATCTAAATATCCGTTATAGAGTTCAGTGTTCATTGGGTAGGTATATTCGTTTTGGTTCGGGGTGTCGATCTCGGATAAATTGAGGTAGGCGTAAGAGGGTGTCTACATTCTGATGATTCCGTCCTTTTCTGTATTGCGTCGTGAATTCGTACTCCTGCAGTATGGCTAGCTATCATGCATACATTCCTGTCAGATTTGGTTTGTTCCAAAGCTATTTGAGGGCTGAGTGGTCTGTTATCAGGGTGAACTGCTTTCCAATTAGGAAGTGGTGGAAGTGTTGTACGGCCCAAACGACTGCTACACATTCTAGTTAGGTGGCTCCATAGGAAGGTTCTGCTCCATGGGTGGCTCATCCTGCATAAGCAATCACATACTCTCCATCTTTGTCATCTTACACTAGGATTGCTCCAAGTCCGAATGACGATGCATCCGTATATAGCTTGAATACTTTCATGAGATCCGGTCTTGCCATAACTGGTGCATGAGTAAGTGCTTCCTTGATTAGGTTGAAGGCTGTTTGTGCAGCCGATGTCTATTCCCATGCTCTTCCTTTTCTTTGCAACATGTGCAGGAGTGCAGCAATTTCAGAGTAACCAGGGATAAACCTTTTATTGAACTGGACCAGTCCTAAGAATTCTCGTAAGGCCATCTTATCTTGCAGGGTTGGGAAGGCCTTGATGATTTCAGTCTTCTTTGGGTCCGGGCGGATTTCTCCTCCATCGATTATAAATCCAAGGTATTCAATTTTCTTCTGTCCAAAGTAGCACTTTGTTGGCTTGATCCTCAGTCCATGCTTTCTAAGTCGTTCAAATACTTCCTTCAGGATCACCATGTGTTCTGCGAAGTTTTCTGCGTAAATGTTGATATCGTCGATGTACACAATTACTCCATGTCCAATCAAATCATAGAAGATCTCGTTCATTGCAGCCTGGAAGGTAGCAGGTGCATTGCAAAGTCCAAAGGACATTCTTGTGAATTTGTACTGTTCAAATAGTGTAACAAATGCTGATTTCTCCTGTGCTTCAGGTGTCATCCCGATTTGGTTATATCCTGCCCATAGGTCCAAGGTTAAATAGATTTGTACCTTTTTCAACATGTTTTGTAAGTCTTCTGAGTATGGGATTGGGTATGCATGCTTCTTGGTGACTGAGTTCAATTTGCGATAGTCGATAACCATTCTCTGTCCATCCTTCTTCAGTACTATGCTAATAGGTGATGCCCAAGGGCTCTTTGATCATACAATCACTCCTGACTCCAATAGCTCTTGAATATGCTTTCGTACGAAGTCATGATAGTTAGCTGGCAATCTGTAGGGTACCTGTTTGATCGGTTTGGTGTCTCCTGTGTCGATATGGTGCATGAAGAAGGCTTGGTCCAGTAGGTCCTTGAAACTGATCGCGATAATATCCTCATATTCCTTCAGCAGGTCTTGTAACTGCTTCTTCTGATTAGGTAACAGGTTTTCGTTGAGGGAGTAGATGTGCTTCTTAGCGTTCTCCTGGTCATCCAGTCTCTCCATTATTACGTTTGCTTGTCCAGTCAATCCACATCCCTTCCTTCCACATTGTGTTTCTTCTAAGTTTTCTACTTCTTTCAAAGGTTGTTGTTCGCATTTGACAATCACCATCTGAGCAATTCAATCGCCTTGGTATACTTTGAATTGGCTGTAGTTGTGGTTAACTAGTCTAACCTCAATTTCTCCTCTGTAGTCTTCGTCTATCAACCTGGAGAAGGCTCCAATTCCAGAGTTGCAGTAGAGTTCACTTCTTACCCATACTTGTGCACATTGTCCAGGTGGTAGGGTGATAGCGATTCCAGTTTTTACGAAGGCTGATGATTTTGGTTCTAGAGTGTAGTCTTCATCTACGTATAAATCATATCCTGCGGCTCCTTCGGTTTTCCTCTTTGGTATAATTACACTTTCTGTCAGTTTCTTGACTTGGGTTGCTGTATCCTTTTCTTCAACCATAAATACTTCTTCAAAGGTGGGGACATTCGGTTCCTTCTACTGTTTGTGAGTTGTGTCCTGAGGTAGGTTTTGCCACAAGTCCTTCCACCACCAATAGTGTATGCTGATACATTCATCGGGGTGAATTATTTCCTTAAGTGCGATGATTTCTTCTTCCGAGTCTAAGTCACTTTCTTCAATCAGGGTAGGTCTATCATCTTCATCATCTTCCTGGAATAGGGCTCTGACTTCAATAGACATCTGAGTAGTGTAAACTTCATTGCTCTATTCTTCAGGTACTTCCTCGTCTTCATTTTCTTCGGGTATCGTTTGTTCTTGTTCTTGGTCGTAGTGTTCCTTCCAAGTTCCATGGTAATTGATATCATATGGTTCATCCGGATATCTGACCCAGTTTTCGCATTCCCAGAGGTCATAGGGATTGACTTCATCCTAGTAGTATCCTTGCAGATAGATGTTGCGATTTCCCCAAAGACGTCCTTTGCCAATGTGTCCGATATTCATCCAGAAACAGTCCCACACTTCTCCAGTGTTGTCTGCGAATGGGTGAGGGTTCCTTCTATTATATGGTCCATGATTCATTGAGGGTAGGGTCCTTCGGTAGGTCTGTGATAATCTTGGTTTCCTGATCTTCTTTTCTGTTGGTAAGTGCATCTCCAAGGTGTCCTGGTAAGATATTAACTTCATATCGCTACAAGTGCACATCATTTCGGTGTAATAGATGCATTGCTCACAGAAAGGACATCTAGTGTTTCTCATGTTATACTCAATCAACTGGTTCTTTTCCAAAGGCGTTAGGTGGCAGTATTCACTATTGATCACTATGTTTGCTTCTTCTTCTTCCATCAAATTGAGATGCGCCTGTCCGGGGGTTATTCCTTTATCTGTGTCACTTTCGTCTTCCAGCCTTTGAGTAAGTTTTGGTACTACTCCTTTCTGAATATCCAAAGGTACACTGAACTTTCTTCCATGGTTGATGAAGATTAATCTTTGTGCATCCAGGTCAATTCTAGCTTTAGCTTTCTTCAACCAGCTGTTACCCAAGACAGCATTGTAGGATTGTGCATCAGTGATGACCATTCTGACGGGGATTATTTCTGTCCCAAACTGAACTGGTACTTCTCGGAGTACTCCTAGAGGTATACTGCTTTTTTCACTTGCGACGACCAAGGTAGAGGTAGCGGGTTCGTCAATATCCCATCCCAAGCGGTCTAGGAAATGTTTGGTGATGATACTGACTCCTGCTCCAGTGTCGATAATAACTGAGTATACTAATCCTCCAATGTTGCATTATGTATAGGCGGATGAAGTATAGGTTCGCTCTTCTTGTTCTTCAGCAGTGTTAACTTCCTTGAATCGGATAGTTGGTTTGGTTTTGGTAATCTGTGTTTTCACCTTCTGCTTTGTTGATGGTGCAATCTGAAAGAGTTGTTTGAAGGTAATGTTTGCCTTCTAACTAGCAATATCCTTCCATAGGTCGTACTTGAATTCTCTAACCTTCCTAGGCTTCTTCTCCTTATTTTCTTCCTGATCCGTCATTTCTTTATCTCTGGTAGTTGATGTAACTGTCTCACCGGGTTGCATTATTTGTTTGAAGGCTTTGTCCCATTGATCCTCATTCAACTGTTGCCTTTGTATTGGCTTTTTAGGCTTCTCGATGACAACCTCTGGTTCCTGGATTGGCTTCTTTCTTGGGTAGGGAGTCTTCCTAGTGGTAGTGCGGCTGACTGCTTCAACTAGGTAGGCCTCCAAATATTCCTCGCCAAATTCTTCATCTTCTTCTTCGATTTCTTGCACTACGTTGGCATGGTCGGCCTTCTTTACTTCTTCTTTCTCCCTTCCTTCCTTCCAACTCCTGGTTCGGTAATCCTTGGCAAAGTGACCACGTCTTCCACAGAGGAAGCAGTTTATCTCGGTTTTGTTGCGTTCTTTGGCAACAAAGGTTCCTCTCAGTTGCCTGTTCTGGCGGATCACCTTGGCTTCAAGGTCAGCTATATGTGCTGTCATCTCTGAGAACATCTTGGTAATCTTCTCCATTTCGTCCTCATAAGTCATTTTTCCTGTTTTTGCCATGACTGTCGGTTTGATAGTGTCCTCCTCCAGTGGTTTGGTTGATGCAGATACCATTTGAACTATGGGTATTCCAGTACTGAATTTCCTGCGTAAGTCTTGTGGTAACTTGTCATATAGGGATGCTGAGTATCCTACTTCGGTGTCCCAAAAGGCCTGTGCCATCCTGACTTTCTCTTCCATGCTTCGGGGACCAAACCTCTTAATATGGCGTTGGAGATCTGCGGGTAAGCTGTTCATGAACACTATTTCTCATACAACCTGGCTGGTTTCTCCACAAAGTTACATGTACTGATCAATGGTGGTAACCCAGTCTTCTAGGCACTGGTTGATTGACATCTTCATGTTGAATAACTGTTCCTTGATTGATTCTCGTTTCTGTTCGGTAAAGTACTTTTCTTCTAACCAGGCTCTTGTAACATCCCAATGAGTGGTGGCTAATGTTGCGGTGGGAGGGTTATTTCCTGCTGCTGCTGTGGCTGTGAGGAGTAATCCTCCTAGTCCAGTGGCTGCTATATCCATCAGAGCCACATAGTAGGCTTCTCTTGCGGGTCCTCTAAGTTGGGTGGCTAGGATAGGTAACCATCGGGTGCTGACCATTCCTTTAGCTGCGAAGTAGCTTTCCAAATCATCTAGGAATTCTCAAACATATTCCTTGGTGTATCTGTAAAAGGTAGGTAGTCTGTCTGCCATGGTTTCTTCATCTTCTTGAAGTCTTCTCCTAGATAGTTGTAGTAATGCGAGCAGTGGTGGTAGTAGTGCCATTCTTGCTTTTGTCTTCTACTATGGGTTTCGGCAAGTTCAGTTACGCAATATAGGTAACAAATCGGTCGAGGAGTCGATTGATTTCCTGCCAGTCAGCACCAATTGTGACAGACTAAAATATATTAACGGCGAAATACTCGGAGTTGAGCAGATGCAGAAAATACGTTTTAGGGGTCTTAGCGGGTTATGCGGTAGCATCTTAAGAAGGGTGTCGATGTAGGTGTTAACTAGCAAGAATTATGTGTGATTGATCAAATAAAGTGTATCTGTTAGAATCCCGAAACTATCCAATTGCTTACTTCTTGAGTAAGGCTTCAGTATCCCTTGGGTTGTCTGTTTGTAAGCTTCCTTAGCTTGTTGCAGTCTGAATTTTATTGATAATTGCGAGCGGGGTATTTATAAGAAATTACAAGGTGCTATACAGGCAGCTACCCAGGTTACTACTTGAATTTCTGATTGGCTCAGCTAAATATAAGGTACAAATTGATTAGCTAAGATATAAAAATGATATATCAGGTTATAATATAATTGGGTGGTGAAATAATATATCAGATCGAAATACTATTTTAGGTTATAGCATGATTGCGGATCTCAACAACACTATAAGTCTCAACAATGCTACAGGTCTCAACATTGTTGCAAGTCACATGACTTGATCTCACATGATCAAATTGTATGTCATCACAAAATGTTCCGTCACAACATATATGCATCAGCCCATATGATGCACAAGTTACTGATATCTGACTTGTGACCGTGCCATAATTCAAATGGTGAAGCACTCTCCTTATTGGCTCGCATTGGCAATCAGTTGTATAAATATGTAGCACTTGCAGCAAGTTTAGCCCAAAGTTTGTCAGGTATGTCGGCAGTGATTTTAATAGCCCGGATCAACTCTATTAATATCCGGTTATATTGTTCAGTGATACCATTTTGTTGCGGCATGTCTAGCATTGTCATTTCATGATAAATTCCGTTTTTGATTAAAAATTCGCACATCTCGGTGTTTACATACTCTCCCTCTCCATCGGACTAGAGAATCTTCAGTTTTTGGCCTGATTGCGTTTTGGCAAACACCTTGAATACCTGGAATTGATCAAATGTATTACTTTTATTGTTAATAAAATATGTTGTGACATAGTGAGTAGTGTCATCGATGAATGTTAATATATATTTCACTCCATTGACTGATGACATGGGCATCAGCCCACACAGATCTGAGTGCACCCTTCCGATAGGCTCCATCGATCAATTTTTCACATGTCTGAAAGGCTTGCAGTGCGACTTCACGTATTCACACCCGGCACATATTTTGAATTATCCAGTTGACAGCCACACATCTCCGAGCCTTGTGACAAATTTGTTGATTAATTGCAGAGTATTTTGGCCCAGATAGCCCAGCTAGTGATGCCATAGTATATAGTCATCAATCTTGGAATCGGCAATGTTTGCTTCTAGCTCTGGTGATGTTGATAAATGAAATAGGTCACCATCAGCTTGTCTGATTTTGATTTCCTTGTGATCCACGCTGATTTTAATTACTAATCCATTGCTTTTAAAGGTTATGTCATTTCTGTCACATGTCAACACCCACATAGATATTAAATTTCCGGTAATTTCCAGTACATATAAGATGTCCCGTAATTTCAGCTCATTATCAAGCTCAATCGTCCTAACGTGCATAGTGTGTAGCTTCTCATTCCCTGCATATGTGACCAAGCCGTCATGCTCAGCCATCGTCTCGAAAATCTTCCATTGGTTGAATATATGTTGCGTGGTGCCTGAATCGATAATGGTGCCAATTACCAGATTTGCTTCAGCTCTCGGTTTAGCCTTTTCTTTTTCTATTTTTACCCAATTGTTAAATTTGTTGCATTAGAATATTCTATATTCTCCCTTACAAACATAACATTTCTGCAGGTATCCTCAAAAATTCCTGCCTCAATGGGCTCCGCGATTGCTGCCTCAGTCACCTCTGTTATTATGATAACCTCCTCAATTGTTTCCATTATCGTTGTTATAGCCTTGGCCTTGTCCGGTGCTTCCACCTTGATTGCTACGACTGCTGCCTTGGTAGCCGCCTCGGTAGCCACCTCGGTCTATCATGTGGGCTTTGTCGCGCCTCTGCTTACTATCCAGGTCGAATCTGATGCATGCAAGTTATAAAGCCTCCAGCATTATTGGCATATTCTCCCATGCAAGTATTAATTCCCGGTACCTGAGGCTTAGACCCCGGAGATATTGCAGTATAGCTTCTGTATCAGTTATATCTTCGATTTGTGCTATAATTCGGTTGAACGCATCATTATAATCTTTGATCGATCCCTTTTGCTTTATCATCGCAAGCTTATCGCACATTCATAACAATTGTTCCATTGGTATGTATTTTTGCATCATAGCCTCTTTAAGCTTATTCCACAAATCAAATTCTCTCAATGTGTTCACGTGCCTCCGTAGCCACATTCTAGCATTGCCTGTAATTTTACTGATCACTGCGTTGACTTCCTCCTTTTGTACCTATAGATCGGTGCTGGTGATAAATTGCTTTATGGCATCAAAGTAATTAAACAATCTGAGTGTACCTCCTGACCCATCGAATTTGTTGATCGATCTTAGGTACTCTTTCGCCAGATTGTTAAGCTTTGTTGATGTTGTTGGTGATGGTGATTGTGTTTGTATTTGTGGCGTGTTACCTTCTGTAGCTGCATTCTGATTGGTTGGCATGCTGGGTGATGCGTTTGTTTTGTCGATTTTTGCCATCAATTCACCCAATAGGGTTGCCAGTATGTCTAATTTATCTTTCTGATTTCTGATCATTGTAGCCATCTGTTCCTGTCGATCAAGGCTAAATCCTATATTGCTTTAATGGTTGCCATTCAATCCTTTGTCGTCATCAAGGGTTTGATATCTGTTGTCTGTTTTTGATTTAGACCGCAATCTTGTCAATCTTGTTGCTAATGACGATGTATATAGGTTGTCCATTTTGTTGTATCACATCATTGAATACTATATCATTACATGTTGTTTATCACATTGCTTTATTGTGGTGTCATTTATCGCATTGTTTACTGCATTGTTTGATGCATTGTTTATAATGTTAAATAAATGCTTACTGTAATCGCAGTTGTAATTGCTCTGATTGTGTAGATCTCAGGTTGTCGAGCTGCAATTCGAGCAGCTCAGGGCTCATAACCTATTGAAATTTGATCTTCGAATATATGTTTAGGGTAAAGAGCACACTGGCTCATGAAGCCAAATATACATTATGACGAAACATTTTGTGATGACATATAATTTGGTCATGTGAGATCACAAGTTATGTGACCTACAAAAACACTGAGACTCGAAGTGTTATTGAGATCTGAAGTATTATTGAGATCCGCAATCACATTATAACCTAAAATAGTATTTCGATCTGATATATTATTTTATTGCCCAATTACATTATAACCTGATATATTATTTTATTATATTCTAGCCAATCAATTTGTATCTTATATTTAGCCAAGCCAATCAGAAATTCAAGTAGTAACCTGGGTAGCTGCCCATAGAGCACCTTATAATTTCTTATAAATACCCCACTCACAATTATCAATAAAATTCGGACTGCAACAAGCTAAGGAAGCTTACAACAGATAACCCAAGGGATACTAAAGCCTTACTCAAGGAGTAAGCAATTGATATAGTTTCAAGATTCTAACAGATACACTTTATTCAATCAATCATACTTAATTCTTGCTAGTTAACACCTACATCAACATATACCCTTCTTAAGATGCTACTGCATAACCTGCTAAGACCCCTAAAATTATATTTTCTGCACTTGCTCAACTCTGAGTATTTCGCCATTAATATATTTTAACCTATCACAATTGGTGCTGACTGGCAGGAAATCAATCGACACCTTGACTGATTTGTTACCTATATTGTGTAACTAAACTTGCCGAAACCCATAGTGGAAGACAAAAGCAAGAACGGCACTACCACCACCACTACCCATATTACTACAACTACCTAGGAGAAGACCTCAAGAAGATGAAGAAACCATGGCAGACAGACTACCTACCTTTTATGGATATATCAAGGAATATGTTCGAGAATTCCTAGATGATTTGGAAAGCTACTTTGCAGCTAAAGGAACAGTCAGTACTCGATGGATCTCTATACTGGCTACCTAACTTAGAGGACCTGCAAGAGAAGTATACTGTGTGGCTCTAATGGATATAGCAGCCACTGGACTAGGAGGATTACTCCTCACAGCTACAGCAGCAGCTGGAAATAACCCCCCTACCATAGCATTAGCTACCACTCATTGGGATGTTACAAGAGCATGATTAAAGAAGAAGTATTTCACTGAACAGAAGTGAAAATCAATCAAGGAACAGCTATTCAACATGAAGATGTCAATCAATCAGTGCCCAGAAGACTGGGTTACTACCATTGATTAGTATATACAACTTTGTAGAGAAACCAGCCCAGTTGTACAAGAAATGGTGTTCATGAATGGCTTACCCGCAGATCACCAATGCTATATCAAGAGGTTTGGCCCTCGAAGAATCAGGATAGCACAAGCCTTTTGGGACACCAAAGTAGGACATTTGGCATCCCTATATGACAAGTTACCACAAGACTTACGCAGGAAATTCAGCACTGGAATACCCATAGTTCAAATGGTATCTGTATCAGCCGAACCACCTGAGGAGGACACTATCAAACCGATAGTCATAGCAAAAATAGGAAAGACAACTCATAAGGATGAAATGGAGAAGATTACTAAGATATTCTCAGAAATGACAGCACACATAGCCAATCTTGAAGCCAAGGTGATCCACCAGAATAAGCAACCAAGAGGAACCTTTATAGCTAAAGAACGTAACAAGACTAAGATAAACTGCTTCCTTTGCAGAAGACGTGATCATTTTGCTAAAGATTGTCAAACTAGAAGTTGGAAGGAAGGATGGGAAAGAGAGGAGGAAAAGAAGACCAACCATGCTAATGTAGTGCATGAAATCGAAGAAGAAGATGAAGAATTTGGCGAAGAATACCTGGAAGCCTACCCTGTCGAAGCAGTTAGCCACACCACTACTAGAAAATCTCCCTACCCAAGGAAGAAACCAACCCAGGAACCTGAGGTTGTTATTGAAAAGCCTAAGAAGCCAACACAAAGATAACAGCTGAATAAGGATCAATGGGACAAAGTCTTCAAACAAATAATGCAATCTGGTGAGACAGTTACTTCAACCACCGAAGATAAAGAGATGACCAATCAGGAAGAAAAGAAGCCTAGGAGAGTTAGAGAATTTGAATATGACTCGTGGCAAGATATTGCCAGTCAGAAGGCCAACATTACCTTTAAACAACTCTTCTAGATCGCACTATCGACAAAGCAGAAGGTGAAGACATAGATTACCGAAACCAAGCCAACCATCCGATTTGAGGAAGTTAACACTGCCGAAGAACAGAAGGAGCAAACCTATACCTCATCTGCCTATACACAATGCAACATTGGAGGATTAGCATACTCAGTTATTATCAATACTGGAGCAGGAGTTAGCATTATTGCCAAGCATTTCCTAGACCATCTAGGATGGGATATTGATGAACCTGCTACCTCTATCTTGGTTGTCGGAAGTGGAAAGAGCAGCATACCTCTAGGAGTACTCAGAGAAGTACCAGTCCAGTTTGGAACAGAGATAATTCCTATCAGAATGGTGGTCACTGATGCACAATCCTACAATGCTGTCTTGGGCAACAGCTGGTTGAAGAAAGCTAAAGCAAGAATTGACTTGGATGCACAAAGGTTAATCTTCGTCAACTATAGAAGAAAGTTCAGCATACCTCTAGATATTCAGAAAGGAGTAGTACTGAAACTCACTCAGAGACTGGAAGACGAAAGTGACACAGATGAAGAAGTAACCCCCAGACAGGCGCACCTCAACTTGGTAGAAGAAGAAGAAGCGAACATAGTAATCTATAGTGAATACCGCCACCTGATGCCTTTGGAGAAGAACCAGTTGGTCGAGTACAATATGAGGAATACTAGATACCCATTCTGTGAGCAATGTATCTATTGTGCCAAGATGATGTGCACCTGCAGCAATACAAAGTTGATACCTTACCAAGACACCTTGGAGATGTATTTGCTAACTAAGAAAAGAATCGAGAAACCAAGATTGTCACAGACCCGCTGAAGGACTCCACCCTCAATGAATCATGGGCCATATAATGAAAGAAACCCTCACCCATTCACAGACAATACTGGAGAAGTATGGGACTGTTTTTGGATAAATATCAGACATATTGGCAAAGGACATCTTTGGGGAAATCGCAACATCTACCTGCAAGAATGCTACTAGGATGAAGTCAACCCCTATGACCTTTGGGAATGTGAAAACTGGATCAGGTATCCAGATGACCTATATGATATCAATTACCACAGAACTTGGAAGGAACATTATGATCGAGAACAAGAACAAACAGTACCTGAAGAAAATAAAGATGAGGAAGTATCTGAGGAATGGAGTAATGAAGTTTACACTACTCAGACACCTATCAAAGTCAGAGCCTTATTCCAGGAAGATGATGAAGATGATGGACCTACCCTAATCGAAGAAAGTGACTCAGACTCAGAAGAAGAAATCATCGCACTTAAAGAAATAATCCACCCTGATGAATGTATCAGCATGCGCTATTGGTGGTGGAAGGACTTGTGGCAAAACCTACCTCAGGATACAACTCATGAGCAGTGGAAGGAACCAAATATCCCCACCTTTGAAGAAGTATTTACAGTTGAAGAAAGGGATATAGCAACTCGAGTCAAGAAACTGACAGAAAATGCAATCATACCAAAGAGGAAAACTGAAGGAGCTGCAGGTTATAACCTGTATGCAGATGAAGATTGCACCCTAGAACCAAAATCATCAGCCTTTGTAAAAACTGGAATCACTATTACCTTACCACCTGGACAATGTGTGCAAGTATGGGCAAGAAGTAGACTCTACTGCAATTCTGAAATAGAAGCTTTCTCTAGATTAATAGACGAGGACTACAGGGGAGAAATTGAGGTTGGACTGGTGAACTACAATCACAGCCAATTCAAAGTATACCAAGGAGATCAAATTGCTCAGATGGTGATTGTCAAATGTGAACAGCAACCTTTGAAAGAAGTAGAAAACTTAGAAGAAACATGACATGGAAGGAAAGGATTTGGATCAACTGGACAGGTAAATGTAATAATAGAAAGACTGAATGACCAGGAAAACGCCAAGAAGCATATCTACTCCCTCAATAAGAATCTGTTACCAAATCAGAAGAAACAGTTATAAGACCTGCTGAAGGAGTATGAGGATATTATCGCAATTAGTTTCAAAGATCTACCAGACCAAGCCTTCTTCATGCACCATATTAATACAGGAGACACCAAACCGATCAAACAGGCACCCTATAGATTGCCAGCTAACTATCATAACTTTGTACAAAAGCATGTTCAAGAATTACTGGAGTTAGGAGTAATTGTATAATCAAAGAGCCCTTGGGCATCACCTATCAGCATAGTACCAAAGAAAGATAGACAGAGAATGGTTATTGATTATTGCAAATTGAACTCAGTCACCAAGAAGCATGCATACCCGATCCCACACTCAGAAAACTTACAAAATATGTTAAAGAAGGCGCAAATCTATTCAACCTTGGACCTATGGGCAGGATATAATCAGATCGGAATAACGCTCAAAGTACAGGAGAAATCAGCATTTATTACACCATTTGGACAGTATGAATTTACAAGAATGTCCTTTGGACTTTGCAATGCATCTGCCACCTTCCAGGCTGCAATAAACGAGATCTTCTACAATTTGATTGGACATGGAGTAATTGTATACATTGACGACATCAACATCTATGCGGAGAACTTCACAGAACATATGGTGATCTTGAAGGAAGTATTTGAATGACTCAAAAAACACAGATTAAGGATCAAGCTAATAAAATGCTACTTTGGATAAAAGAAAATCGAATACCTTGGATTTATAATTGATGGAGGAGAAATCTACCCAGATCCAAAAAAGACTGAAATTGTCAAAGCCTTTCCAACTCCACAAGATAAGATGGCCTTACGAGGATTCTTAGGACTGGTCCAGTTCTATAAAAGGTTTATCCCTGGTTACTCTTAAATTGCTGCACCTCTGCACATGTTGCAAAGAAAAGAAAGAGTATGGGAATGGACGTCAGCTACACAAACTGCCTTTAACTTGATCAAGGAAGCACTTACCTATGCACCAGTTATGGCAAGACCGGATCTTATAAAAGTATTCAAGCTGTATACAGATGTATCATCATTCGGACTCGGAGTGATTTTAGTGCAGGATAACAAAGATGGAAAACATGTGATTGCTTATGCAGGACGAGCCACCCATGGAGCAGAACCTTCCTACGGAGCCACTCAGCTGGAATGCATAGCAGTTGTTTGGGCAGTATAACACTTCTGCCACTTCCTGATTGGAAAACAGTTTACCCTGATAACAGACCACTCAGCCCTCAAATGGCTTTGGAACAAACCAAATCTGATAAGAATATATGTACGATAGCTAGCCATACTGCAGGAGTATGACTTTACAATGCAATACAGAAAAGGACGGAATTATCAGAATGTGGACACCCTCTCACACCTACCCCAATTTATCTAAGATCGACACCCCGAACCAAAAAGAATATACCTACCCAATAGACACTAAACTCTATAATGGATATTTGGATTACCTCAGTAACCTAACCTTCACTGGGATGACAAACGAAAATGATCAATAGCTTATATGGACAATGGTACTTAACTATTTTATCAAGAACAATATACTTTACCGATAACACAGAGGACAGATATGACTTGTAGTTCCTGAACACAAAAAGCAGATAGTACTTCAGGCCTCTCATGATCATCAGCTTGCAGGACACATGGGCGTAAACAACACATATCAACGATTATCAGAAAAATATTACTGGAAGAATATATATGAAGATATTAGAGAATATATCAGGAGATGCGATACTTGCTAGAAGAGGCACCAAGGAAAGGAAATCGAGACCTTACAACTGATTGTATCTAGAGGACCCTTTGAACATATTGGAATAGACATTGTTAGACCGCTACTAAAAACACTTAGAGGAAATCGATATATCATAGTAGTAGTAGATTATCTGACCAAGTACCCCGAAGCAAGAGCCTTGCCCCTTGCAGATGCTCTTAATATTACACCTTTTATCTATAAAGATATTATCTGCCGTCATAGAATACCTTATGAAATGACCTCCGATCAAGGAACTGAATTCGTTAATGAATTCATACAGATATTGACACAACACTTTGGAATCTACCAGATAAAGACTACTGCCTATCACCTCCAAGGAAATAGACTCACTGAACGAATGAATCAAACCATTAAGAACACGATTGCTAAAATAGTACAATCACAAGGAGGAGATTGAGACTTGTACCTACCTTCTGCCTTATTTGCACTATGAACAATGAAACAAGAAACAACAAAGTTCACCCCTTTTGAGCTCGCTTACAGAAGAAAAGCTCATCAGCTGGTAGACTAAGTAATGACTACCCTGGAACCCAGCTACACCTCCTGGGAAATGCAAATCAAGCATCATATGACAAAGGAAATCTAAGAATTACACAATGTCTGAAACAAGGTGAGAGAATTTATTGCCATTGCACAAGATCGACAAAAGAAGAATTATAATAAGGAATACAAGGAAACCAAAAGATTGAAGATTAGTGATCAAGTCTTACTATACTAGAACATAGTAGAGTCTTTATGGTCAGCAAAATTAGACC
Source organism: Endogone sp. FLAS-F59071 (assembly GCA_003990785.1). Classification (NCBI taxonomy): domain Eukaryota; kingdom Fungi; phylum Mucoromycota; class Endogonomycetes; order Endogonales; family Endogonaceae; genus Endogone; species Endogone sp. FLAS-F59071. The sequence continues at coordinate 5,354 of RBNK01000540.1, read as the reverse complement.
CAAAATGGAAAGGACCATACTACATCGCAAGTATAAAAGGAACTACATATCAGTTACAGAAAACAATAGGAATGATCTTACCCTATACTGTCCACCGAAATCGCCTCAAGAAATATCATGCCCTGTTGGAACAACTTCTATGAAGTCCGAGTCAGCCTGATCGAGGCCTATCGACATATAGAACCCCTGGAAGACCTTGAGGAGATAGAAGGATCAACCTTACAGAAGACCTGATCAATTATATGCAACATTCAAAGGAGATAACATCTGGCACGAATCAATGAATGGAAAGAATACTACCGAATCACACAACTCTGGAATGAAGAAGTTGAATATATCTGGAACCAAAAGGATAGGGAAATCTGTCAACGAGCCCTCAAAGGAGCACTCTCGGCCTATACTGCAAAAATGGCTGAACAAATTTATCAACTATTCAAGCACAAGCCTAGTGCTTTGAACCACTTTTGGTGCAGTACATTCCAACTACATTAACTTACACAGAATGATATGAAGGAGCTAGAGGAAGAGGTAAAACAATTACAAAGAGATTTCTCTAAGTTAGAACTATACCTTGAAGTTTAACTTGCAGAAAGAAAGAAGATATGATGGAATATTTTGTGACGATATATAATTTGGTCATGTGAGATCACAAGTCACATGACCTGCAATAACACTGAGACTCGAAGTGTTATTGAGATCTGAAGTGTTATTGAGATCCGCAATCACATTATAACCTAAAATAGTATTTCGATCTAATATATTATTTCATCACTCAATTACATTATAACCTGATATATCATTTTATTATATTCTAGCTAATCAATTTGTACCTTATATTTAGCCAAGCCAATCAGAAATTTAAATAGTAACCTGGGTAGCTGCCTATATAGCATCTTGTAATTTCTTATAAATACCCTGCTTACAATTATCAATAAAATTCAGACTGCAACAAGCTAAGGAAGCTTATAACAGACAACTCAAGAGATACTGAAGCCTTACTTAAGGAGTAAGCAATTGATATAGTTTTGAAATTCTAACAGATATACTTTATTCGATCAATCATACTTAATTCTTGCTAGTTAACACCTATATCAACATATACCCTTCTTAAGACACTACTGCATAACCTGCTAAGACTCTTAAAAACATATTTTCTGTACTTGCTCAACTCTGAGTATTTTGCCATTAATATATTTTAGTCTATTATAGCATGTATTTATTAATGCTAATATATGATTGGTCGATATAAACAAAGATCGTCTAAGCCACAATTGAGTGACATACAATCGATCATTGATGATGAGAGAGAGAGATATAATAAGCTAATAATTTCAACATTTCCTAGCCCTGGTTCTGACTATTAGGATATTAGTATCCTTTTGATGGAGTACTAGAGAAGCTCATAAGTAATTTTTTTTTTGGATAGTTTTTTTTTGTTTTTGTTTTTTAGATTTTTTTATTTTTTTTATTATAAGACAATAGGAAAAATAACACCTTTTTATATCTGAGATTATTGCTGAAAGTTCAGCTAGTTTAGTAAAGTTAGCAGATAAAAAAATATTGTAAAAAATATTTTGCAGAATAAGAAAGCTTAATAAACAAAAAAGTCTAATAAATAAAAAAGTTTAATAAATGAATATAATAAAGAGATATGTAAAAACAAATGCACAATTTGATTTTGACTAAGCTAATCAAAGTTCAAGGCATTATACTCTATCATACTCCATTTTGGGTGTTTACAATATTTTAGATATTCGCAAATCTTGTTTTTATTTCTTAGAAACCTTCAGTTCAACCTTATAAATACAAAATAACTATATTTATACTCTTGCCTTTTTGGAATATATATACAAACACTCCTATTTAGTCTTTTGTATTTAGCAAACAAAATATAAATATTATAGTATTTTGCCAAATAATATCTTCACTCATAGTATTTGTTTCCTGAACTTTATAATTAACATAAAGCTTTTTTGCATCTTCTGCAATTAGAGATTCAAATCTACCTTGAGCCTTACTTGACATACCTATGAAAAACACAATATCTATACTTAATATTTGTTCAAAAGCCAAAAAGCCAAACCTTCTATAAATAAGGATATTCCAGTTTATCAAAACTTTGAGGATTTTACAATAGTCTACATCAATAAAACAAGATACTAAGATCATGGTTCCCAGTTATTATTGCCTACTAATCATACTATACTAGTATATAAGTAACCATCAAGTCTGTATACTCCAGATATTCAGATTAAACATATATAACTAGTCATTGACAGTGATGTTGAAATTATTAGCTTATTATATCTCTCCTATCAACGATCGATTATATGTCACTCAATTGTGGCTTAGATGATCTTTGTTTTGTATCGACCAATCATATTTTAGTATTAATAAATACATGCATATTGGCTTCATAAGCCAGTGCGCTCTTTACTCTAAAAACACATTCGAAGATCAAATTTCAACAGGTTATGAGCCCCAAGCCACTCGAATTGCAGCTTGACAACCTGAGATCTATGCAATCATAGCAATTACAACTGTGATTACAGTAAGCATTTATTTAATATTGTAAATAATATGTCAAACAACACGATAAACAATGCGACAAACAACACCGCAATAAAGCAATGTGATAAACAACATATAATGACATAGCATTCAATGATATAACGAAATGGACAACCTATACACATCGTCGTCAGCAACAAGATCGACAAGATTGCAATCTAAATCAAAAACAGACAACAGATATCAACCCCCTGATGACGATGATGAAGGATTGGATGGCAACCATCAGAGCAATATTGGATTTAGCCTCAATCGACAGGAACAGATGGCTACAATGATCAGAAATCAGAAAGATAAATTAGATACACTGACAACCCTATTAGGTGAATTGATGGCAAAAATCGACAAAACAAATGTATCACCCAGTGTGCCAACCAATCAGAATACAGCTACAGAAGGCAACATGCTACAAATACCATCACCATCACCAACAACATCAACAAAGCTTAACGATCTGGTGAAGGAGTACCTGAGATCGATCAACAAATTCGATAGGTCAGGAGGCATATCCAGATTGTTTGATTACTTTGATGCTATAGAGCAATTTATCACTAGTGCCAATCTATCAGTACAAAAGGAGGAAGTCAATACAGCGATCAGTAAAATTACAGGCAACACTAGAATGTGGTTACGGAGGTACGTGAACACATTGGGAGAATTTGATTTGTGGAATGAGCTTAAAGAGGCTATGATGCAAAAATATACACTAATGAAACAATTGTTATGAATGCGCAATAAGCTTGTGATGATGAAACAAAAGAGATCGATCAAAGATTATAATGATGCATTCAACTGAATTATGGTGCAAATCGAAGACATGACTGATACAGAAGCCATACTGCAATATCTCCAGGGTCTAAGCCCCAGATACCAGGAATTAATACTTGCATGGGAGAATATGTTGACAATGCTGGAGGCTTTACAACTCACATGCATCAGGTTTGACCCAGATAACAAGCAGAAGTGTGACGAAGCTCATGTGACAGACTGAGGCAGCTACCGAGGCAGCTACTGAGGCAGCAGTCGTAGCAATAGAGGCGGAAGCACCAAATGAGGCTGAGGCTATAACAATGATAACGGAAACAACTGAGGAGGCCATCATAATAATAGAGGTGACCGAGGTGGCGATTGCAGATCCCATCAAGGTGGGAATTTTCAGAGATACCCTTGGAAATGTTATGTCTGTAAGGGAGAACACGGAATATTTCAATGCAACAAATTCAACAATTGGGTAAAAACAGAAAAAGAAAAGGCTAAACCGAGAGCTGAAGCAAATCTGGCAATTGGCGCCATCATCGATTCAGGCGCCATGCAACATATATTCTGTTGAAATTTGATCTTCGAATGTGTGTTTGGAGTAAAGAGTGCACTGGCTAATGAAGCCAATATGCATGTATTTATTAATGCTAAATTATGATTGGTCGATACAAACAAAGATCGTCTAAGCTACAATTGAGTGACGTATGATCGATCGTTGATATATCGATCATTGATAGGAGAGATATAATAAGCTAATAATTACAACACTCCCCCTGCTTGACATATCTCGATAAAAATAAATAAATAAAAAAATAAAGAATAGAAATAAAATGTTCAACTGTACATCATGAATAGCATCCATGAAGTACATTTACTGCAAATAATTATATATAAAATACTACTTGAGTGATAAGAATGACGTGATAAAGAATATAAAATTTTTAAAGAAATAATGTTAGTTACGTAAGCCCATTTTTGTGATCAATGTTTCAAGTCTTGGTTGCGCAAGTGGCTTGGTTAATGCATCGGCGATCATTTCATCTATCGCCATATAAATGATATCTATTACCTTTGATTCAACTTTCTCTCGAATAAAGTGATGCTGAATATCGATATGCTTTGATCGAGCGTGATTAATTGGATTTTTGGCAAGGGCAATTGCTGATTGGTTATCTTTAAATAAGGTTGTTGCACAATTCGGCAAATATCCTAGCTTATCCAATAGGGTGCGTAGCCAAGTGGCTTCCTTCGTCGCATGAGCTAATGCCATATATTCTGCCTCAGTTGTTGATAGGGCAACGGTTGCTTGGTGTTTGCTTGACCAGCTGATGGCTCCTCCTGATAGGTTAAAAATATATCTCGTGGTTGATCATCGTGTGTTAATATCTCCTCTCCAGTTAGCATCGCTGAAACCAATTAGTCTTAGATCCTGATCACGTCCAAGGCATAGCTTATAATTGGCTGTTCCTTTAATATATCTTAATAATCGTTTGAGGGCGTGGTGATGTTCTTACATTGGATTGGCCGAAAATTGACTGATGATGCTGACAGCAGCAGCTAGATCAGGTCTCGTCCCGATCATCAGGTACATTATGCTACCAATCATTTGTCTAAATAGACTTTGGTCTGCGGATTTTCCTCCTTCAGCTTTGAGTTGAATGGATGGATCAAGGAGTGTACTAATTGGTTTGGCGTTCGTCATGTTAAACCTTGTAATGATTTGATTGGCGAAGTGGCTTTGATCAATTGTGATCGTGTGTGTTTTTCGATCACGCATGACTCGAATACCCAAAAAATGTTTAATTTTGCCACAGTCCGTCATATCGAATGCATTGCTAAGTTCCGCCTTGAATTTGTTCATCGTTTCCATCGAATCAGCCAGAATTAGTAGATCATTGACATATATGGCAATAATTATCAGTGATTGATATTGATCGTCTTATCTTCTACTTAGATAAATGCTGTGATCCGATTATAGTCTTGTAAAATTTGATTGGCTGAGATAGTTGTCGATCTTCTGATTC
>RBNK01000539.1:0-24249 GCA_003990785.1 Endogone sp. FLAS-F59071 | reverse complement strand
AACCTTAGCTTTCTTCAACCAGCTGTTGCCCAAGACAGCATTGTAGGATTGTACATCAGTAACAACTATTCTAACAGGAATTATTTCTGTTCCAAACTGAACTGGTACTTCTCAGAGTACTCCTAAAAGTACGCTGCTCTTTCCACTTGCAACGACTAAGGTAAAGGTAGCAGGTTCATCAATATCCTATCCTAGGCAGTCTAGGAAATACTTGGCAATAATACTGACTCCTACTCTGGTATTGATAATGACTGAGCATGCTAATCCTCCAATGTTGCATTGTGCATAGGTAAATGAAGTATAGGTTTGCTCTTCTTGTTCTTCGGTAATGTTAACTTTCTCAAATTGAATGGTTGGTTTGGTTTCTGTAATCTGCATCTTCACTTTCTGCTTTATCAATGGTGCGATTTGAAAGAGTTGTTTAAAAGTAATGTTGGCCTTTTGACTGGCAATATCTTGCCATGGGTCATATTCAAATTCTCTAACTCTCTTAAGCTTCTTTTCCTTGTTTTCTTTCTGATTGGTCATTTCTTCATCTTCAGTAGTTGAGGTAACTATCTTGCCAGGTTGCATTATTTGTTTGAAGGCTTTGTCCCATTGATCTTCATTCAGCTGTTGTCTTTGTATTGGCTTCTTAGGCTTCTCAATGACAACTTCGGGTTCTTGAGTTAGTTTCTTTCTTAGGTAGGGAGTCTTCCTAGTGGTGGTATAGCTGACTGCTTCAACAGGGTAGGCTTCTAGATATTCTTTGCTAAATTCTTCATCTTCTTCTTCGATTTCTTGTATTATATTGGCATGGTCAGCCTTCTTTTCCTCCTCTCTCTCCTGTCCTTCCTTCTAACTTCTAGTTCGGCAATCCTTGACAAAGTGACCACGTCTTCCGCAGAGGAAGCAATTTATCTTAGTCTTGTTGTATTCTTCAGTAACAAAGGTTCCTCTTGGTTGCTTATTCTGGTGGATTACCTTGGCTTCAAGATCAGCTATATATGCTATCATTTCTGAGAACATCTTGGTAATCTTTTTCATTTTATCCTCATATGTTGTCTTTTCTGTTTTTACTATGACTGTTGGTTTAATAGTGTTCTCCTCAGGTGGTTCAGCTGATATGGATACCATTTGAACTATGGGTATTCCAGTGCTGAATTTCCTGCATAAATCTTATGGTAACTTGTCATATAAGAATGCCGAATGTCCTGCTTCGGTATCTCAAAAGGCCTGTGCCATCCTGACTTTCTCATCCATTCTTTGAGGGCCAAACCTCTTAATATGGCATTGGAGATCTGTGGGTAAGCCATATATGAATACCATTTCTCACACAACCAGGCTAGTTTCTCCACAGAGTTACATATACTGATCAATAGTAGTAACCCAGTCTTTCGGGCACTAGTTGATTAATATCTTTATGTTGAATAGCTGTTCTTTGATTGATTCTCACTTTTGTTTGGTGAAGTACTTCTCCTCTAACCAGGCTCTTATAATATCCCAATAAGTGGTGGCTAATGCTGCAGTGGTGGCTGCATTTCTAGCTGCTGCGGTGGCTGCGAGGAGTAATCCTCCTAGTCCAGTGGCTGCTGCATCTATCAGAGCCATATAATATGCTTCTCTTGCAGATCCTCTAAGTTAGGCAGCCAGGATAGAGATCTATCGAGTACTGGCCATTCCCTTAGCTGTAAAGTAGCTTTCTAAGTCATCTAAAAATTCTTAAACATATTTCTTGGTATATCCATAAAAGGTAGATAGTCTATCTGCCATAGTTTCTTCATCTTCTTAAGGTCTTCTTCTAGATAGTTGTAGTAATACAGGTGGTAGCAGTGATAGTGCCATTCTTGCTTTTGTCTTCCACTATAGGTTTCGGCAAGTTTAGTTATATAATATAGGTAATAAATCGGTCAAGGTATTAATTGATTTCCTGCCAGTTGGCACTAATTGTGATGGACTAAAATATATTAATAGTGAAATGCTCAGAGTTGAGCAGGTATAGAAAATATGTTTTTAGGGGTCTTAGTGGATTATATAGTAGCAGCTTTGAAGGGGTGGTGGACTGGTAGGAAAGTATATTAAATAGTGAATGTAATGTAATAAGCTTTGTTACAAATAAACTTCTCTTTCTCTCTAACTATTACTTAGTCCCAGACTAAGGCTTCTTCTGCAAAGTCTATTTAGACTTTATAGGATTATCCCTCAGGTTGTCTATAAGAAGCTTTCTTAGCTTGTTACAGTCCGAATTTATTGATAATTGTGAGCAGGGTATTTATAAGAAATTATAAGATGCTATATAGGCAGCTACCCAGATTACTACTTGAATTTCTGATTGGCTAAGCTAAATATAGGGTACAAATTGATTGGCTAAGATATAATAAAATGATATATCAGGTTATAATATAATTGGGTAGTAAAATAATATATCAGATTAAAATACTATTTTAGGTTATAATGTAATTGTGGATCTCAATAATACTTCAAGTCTCAATAATACTTCGAGTCTCAGTGTTATTATGAGTCTCATAACTTGTGATCTCACAAGATCAAATTATATATCATCACAAAATGTTCCATCACAATAAATAGTTATTAAGTTCTTATATATAGACATCATCTGTAAACATAGAGTACCTAAGGAAATTATTAGTAATTATAGTATCAAATTCCTCAATGAATTAATATAAGAGTTAAAATAAATATACTATATCAAATATATTTATATAACAGCCTATTATTCTTAAGGAAATAAACAGACAGAATAAATCAATCAAACAGTCAAGAATCCTTACCAAGATTATCAGTTAAGAAGATATATAAGACTATTACTTTAACAGTACTCTCTTCACCATATGAACAATCTGATAAAGATTAATAGAGTTCAGCCCTTTTGAGCTTATTTACAGATAGATACCTAGCTATGAATTCCATTATCTAATGCAAAACCTCAGGATCTATAATAACTGACTCTAGATGTATATCTCATATAACATTGCCAGACTTCAGCTTATATAATACAAGATGGCTATCTTTATCGAAAAAGCTTAGAAACAACAATATGCAAACTAAGACAAGAAAGCCAATGCAGTACTACTACAAATTAGAGACTAAGTCTTACTCTATAGAAGTATTGTAGAATCTTCATAGTCAGCCAAGCTATAGTTTAAGTGAGAAGGTTTATACTTTATATAGAATATAAAAGGATAGAACATTTAGTTATAATATAATAATAGCTCCATCTTAGCAATGGTGGTATACTAAAGCAAGGTTAAGAAATATTGATCAAAACTTAAATGACTCCACTCACAAGACTCGAGGATAAGCCTTTCTTAGCCTATAACCAGATATGGTAACAAATTTATAAAACTTCAGTTCTTCATTATAAAGTGTAAGAATATATAGCTTCACTAAGCCTTGGTGTTACATGTTATATATATCAGTAATATATAATGTATAAATAAAATGACTCCTTGGATTGCATAGCTTTCTAAATATCATTTTCTATCCTAACCCTTATATTTTTAGATATTTGAGCTTGAATCTTCTGCTCTCTTTCCTTTCTTTTATTCTCTACAATAGTATTTATACTTTGTATCTAGCTATTTGTTCTACTATTCTGTATTATCATTCTGTATAAATAGCTTGATATTTCACTTCAATAAAAAGGTTGTTGTCATCTTATCATTGATTGTACACATGAATGGCTCTGAAAAATAGATCAGCACCCTTATCCTTATCATCTCACTTGACATCTACTTTTTTTATTGTTGCTTGTCATAATGAGCTGGTGGAGAACTTACATTTGTTTGTATTTTATATCACAATAACAAGTAAAGGTTTCTACATGTATTCTTTAATACACTGATAGATATTTCATGCAAAATCTACATAATTCATTTTCTTAGTGTGTTTTTATTTTTAAAAATTACAAATATTTAAACTTTCTAATTTATTACACTTTTATTCGAAAGCTTTTCTATACCCTTTTTAACTAACCGAATTCAAATACTTTGAAAATATATAAAAACAGTAACAAAACTAAGTTGTACAATATAATTTGAATAACTAAGTGATATGTGTTCATCAATCTAATTGTTCACGATATTGTTTACAAAGTTACGCCACATCACCTTTCACGAAACGCCTCAGGACCCGGAAGCGCAATTTGCCTAAGAACATAAAAATTCGTCTCATCGTCCCGGCGCCCCACGGAATTGACCATATTGTGTTGCAAAGGGTACGCCTTGAGCAGTTGGCGGTGGAGGTGGAGCAGAATTGTACGGGGGGCGCACCGGTTGCTGCGATGAAAGAACAGCGCCGAAAGGAGGAGGGGGAGGGGGACCAGATGGTCGGGCTGCAGAGATAATATTGTGGGAGAAAATCGTGTCAGATGGAGACCACACATCAATCAGCAAGGCAAAAGAGATATAATGCGTGTAGGGTTTAAGCACCTACCTATTCCTTGTGACACACCCGCAGCCCCCTGCTGCATGAGTTGCTGCTGTGATGGTAGTGGTGTTCGACCGTAGCCTCCAGGTAGGCCGCCGCTCATCGGAGACACGGAAGAGGGAATAGGTGGGCGATAACCTGAAGGAATACTGCCATTATAAGCTTGCTGTGCACCAGTAATACCGCTGGACGGCATCGGTATTGGAGGAACAGGGGGTGGACGAATTCCTAGTGGAATAGCTTGAGCGGGGATGCCACCTGGAATGCCCATTACTGGGCGACCATTGATTCCCATGGATATACTCCCTCCAGGGGCTCCAGGAGGGTTTGCGAATAACCGATTTGGGAGCGTTTGATTTTTGCGTGCTTGTGCCGCCAAAAGACGTTCCGCAGCGCTACCATGTCGCTCACCCTTGCCATCTTTCTTAAATGCATAAGATACGGTGATAGGCTTGTTCATAAGATATTGACCATTCATGGCGTCAATCGCAGCGTCAGAGGAGTCGAAATTATCGTAGGAGACGAAACCGTAACCCTTCGAATTACCAGTTTCAGGGTCGGTGGCGACCTAGAAAGAGAGAGAGGGGGGGGGGTTAAGAAAGTAAGACAGTTTTTGGTGATACAGAAAGCTCAGTTCATCATCTCCTATGGTTACCTTGGGCGTTTGGACAATAACTCCAAAGGCGCTGAAAGTATCGTACAGCATCTGTTCGTCCACGTCTGGGTCCAGGTTGCCAATGAAGAGCGAAGCGCCAACGTCGAGATTTTTCTTGTCTGACGTTGCCTGATGTGAAAAAATTCAGTTTACTTGAAAAAGGGTTTGCGGACACGGCATTCCAAAGCAAATTAGATAATCCAATTAAACTATACCTTGTTGACACGAATTGCTTTACCATACATTTTGATATGATTCATGATCTTTATGGCATAGTCAGCATCCTCCTCCGACATGAACTCGCAAAAACCATAGCCCTGGTGAGTTTGGGTAACTCTGTCCTTTGGTAGATGAACATTTACCACTGGACCGGCTTGGAGCATCAGTTCCCAGACGAGAGCTTCCGAGCAGCGGTCGTCGAGGTTTCCAATGTAAACGGTAGCGTCTTGGTTTCGTTCGATCTGGTGTGCCATAACTCTCCGAGCTACGTAAAGCAACTTTTAAGATTTCAAAAATTGTATTTTTCATAATATAAAAAAATCAGCCACAGAATTCAAGATGACGTCACGTACGTCACGTCACGCACACGCGATTCCAAAAGCCTATTTAATTAATTAATTGTATAATTTGTTCCTTTCAACTTTTACTTCTCCTTCCAAAACCCCCAAAAGCTACGTACGTACTATGGGCAAGCACGCTCTCAGTAACAGCTGCCATCAAGATTCGAAAACAAAAAATAAATCCCACTCACGGCGCGATACCGAGGACTCAGACGCCTTGCACAATCAAATCGTCCAGCTGAATCAAGAACTCGACGACAAAAACGAGACCATTTTCGCCTTGGAGTCGGCCAACTGTGACCTGAACCGCATCACAGCAGAGCTTGATTTCAAAAACAAAACAATGGTGTTTATGCAAGATACTCTTGTCAAACTAAGAACAGGAAAGTGAATAATGCTTTATAGAGATTATTCGCGTACATATAAATACAAATCTTAAACTTGCCTCATTATAACAGGCTTTACCTGCGTCGTTTGTACCGAAATACTGGCAATGCCACACACTATTTGTTGCGGTAAATTTTTTTGCCGCTAGTCTTATGAATGGGATTTTTCATGCGACTATTAATTAACCCATTAAACTCATGAGGCAATTCGTGTTTGCAATTTGTATAAATCAGGCCATACACTTTGTTTTGGATGCCTCCGTGAATGGCTTCCGATTCGTCGCGAATGTCCAACCTGTCGCAAACATGTTACTCGCCGACCTATTCTCTCATTTGCTATTCGTGATCAGATCGACCTCTTTATCCAAATGCTACCAGAGGGCGAACGCGAAGAAACCCAAAAACGTTTAGTGGCACGCGTTCGAGAGATAAAGGAAAGGTTCATGCCGAGCTCGGCTGACCAACAAGAGCTGGACCCATGGAATGGCTTATTTAAGAAAATGGATAGATTTATCACAGATGACGAGGATGGTGTCAGGTTCGTGAACCTTTTTTTTTTTTTCTTTTTTTTTTTTTCACTGTTCTTGTACAATAAGTGTAACGAAGGCGTTCCATTGGTTAACAAAAGTCTCTCGCTACTCTATATAAACCTTGATACAGACGATGTGAGCTTTGCGCTTGGGAGCTTGTTGGGCACACTTGCGTACGTTGTGGGGCTGAATACCTTGGGGAAAATGAATCTGATGTCGCAATTGAACAAGTAGACGTTATTGATTTGAGTGACGAGGTCGATTCCGGTGACGAGGAATTGAGCGAAGATGAAGGTAGCTTGGCTTCATTTGTAGTATACCTTGATCACGAACATTCGGACCATGAGATGGGGCTTTTAAATAGAGTCCATGGAACCGAGGAAATAAATATCACAGAAGAAGTCGACCATTGGTGGTATGAACCGCATGGATCGCGTGGATCAAGAAACGATCAGCAGGGCGGATTAGGAAGATCTGATCCATATTATAGTAGCGATGGCGAATCCTTCCAACATAGCAATCATTCATCTGATGTGGAAGAAATGGATACTGAAGACGATGAATTACCGGTGATGTCCAGAGCGTCACTTCAGCGTCGTCTCCGGGGCGGCAATATAACCACAGTGCCACTATTCTTGCGCAGGCGACGGATTTTAGAGTCTGACACATCAGACATAGTCGAGAACGGTATGATCTCGGAATCCTCAGCGCTGGAATCGAACCACGTGAACCGAGAGGAAGGTAGTAGTGATCAGGAAATCTCTAGTTCCACATCCGTAGAGGTCCGTCAGACCGGCTGGATGGTTTGTAGTAGTATTGATCGAGAAAGTGACGCGTATTGCAGTATTAAATCTGGCGAGGATGATGACGACGGTGACGACGAAGAGGAAGAAGAGCAAAGGGAAGAAAACGACGGTACGCCACTGTCAGAAAGATCAAGCTTCACCATCCTTTCACCAGCCCCAAACACTGGGAAGACTGTAAGCAAACTTCCTCCTGTCAGAATGGAACGGAATAACGTTGCCGCCAGAAAACGTGGTCGACGTATAGTGGAAGATAGTGAGAGCGATCCTGAGAGTGATGGATACAGTAAAATTGACGAACGTAATCAAATTCGTTGGAGCGGAAGACCAGAAAATCGAAACGAGATGCAGTTAGCTGCATGTGTTGATACAAATGGCAACAATATTCAAGATGCGTCTTGGAATTATCACGACGGGGATGCGAGGGGAAGTAGTGGATATCGTGATTTGTGCGGTGGGAGCCAATCTCGAGTTAATCTGAACGCTGTCCCACATGGGCGTGGTGGAGGAGGAGGAAAAAATGGTAGAAAGGCTCGCAGTCTTTCATGTACGTGAAATTACAACCAAGACTGTAAATGAATTGAATTGTTTGTGTTTGAAATATACATTAGTGGAAATCCATACTTATTAATAAAATCACAATAGCTTAATTACTATAAAATGCATCTTTGATTGAGTTACACCAACGTGTTGCAGCAGATGATACTAAATTAACGAGCTTGTCTCTTAAATATATTTGATAGTTAACCAATTGGAATCATCGCTTGATACCTTTGAAGTCTCATCTACTAGTAGTAGATAGTTTCTTTACTAGAGAGTGGTATTACCTTAGAGAAAGTTTATTTTACTTGACCTGATGCATAATTTTACTACTCTGGAATTCATCCATAAAAAATATAATTATAATGCCATGCATTTTATTGTACTTTTTCAGCTCTTTTTTTTTTTTTTTTTTTTTTTTTTTTTTTTTTTTTTTTTTTTTTTTTTTTTTTTTTTTTTTTGTAAGCAAAAAACTAAATTCGGAGGTATTGATGAAAATTTACATTAATAATTTTCTTACTGTAATTGATTTTCTGGCTTATACTACATAAGCATATTAACCATTAACAGTTAAATAATACTATGATTTTAGTAAACTTTAAGAGCATATCTCTTGTGAGTGTCATGTCATGTATTCAAAGTCATTTTATATTATAGACTGTGATGTCGTCATGTCATCATTTTTGTGTGTCATCGTCATGTTGTCATCATCATTGTGTCATTGTCATTATCCTATCGTTTTGTGTGTAATCGTCATTTTAATTAATTAATTAATTATATAAAATTTAGAAAAGCTAAGATTCAAGCTTCAAACCTTTTTTCTTGTGGCGACCGTGAAATGCAACCGTGAAATGCGACTATGAAAGGTACTTATTGTTCATTAACATCTACGACCATGAAAGACAACTAAGAGACAAAGTAAACTAGCCAAAGTTTCAATTGATTATGCGAGACAATCCATCGCCCTAACAAAAGCACGGCAGGCTCATTTGTCTCAAGCGAGAATGAGCATAATTTGCCGTGAGATTGTCATTTTGTTGTAAGTAGCTAGAAGTTTAATGAAAATTCTTGGATGAAGCGATCCACGATTGTCGAATAAAGCGGCATATAGAAAATATCATCTTAAGGCTTTTTTTTTTTTTTTTTTTTTCCTTTGGTGATCAAATGTGTATGATTAGGCATATTCGCGCACGTAAATACGCAAACGTCATCCTCGCAGAGGGGATAGATCTAAATAATCTAATGTACATAGCATAGAGTATAGGAGGATGGGAAAACTTTAAACGAGCATGTAAGCGACGAGTTTTGATTTCTCAAATGCTCTTCCTCGCCGCGATATTTTGCATTATTCCCTTTCTTTCTATTTTTGGAACACATTATATGGCGCATGCTGCAACAAAACCAGACAAAGTGAACGTTAAAATTTTCTTAATTCTTTGCCAACGATCTGGTCCAGTTTGCCTTCTTTACTAGGTAAAGACTCGCACTCATGGCGACCTTATTCCGGGAGACGACGAGAGATCGATAGAGGCGTCTAGTCGAGTGTGGGTTGACCATATATCCAGCTGGAATCCTCCTCGAATGTCTCGACGGGGCTGGTGCGACTCAGAGTTATTGTGTCCGACATTAATTGCTAAAGTGAAGACAATACGTTAATCGACAACTCGGTTTAAACACCCCTTCCACAACGAAATAAACGTCGACACGTACGCACACTTGGAGAAGCCTGGATTTGTGGCCTCATTGAGGTAGGCAGTTGATATATATAATAGCCTGCAACATACTATGTAAATAGCAGATGCAAAATAGAAAATATCTCAATGTTCGAAGATAATTCAAATAAAAGAAATAAATCAATATATCAATTGTACAAGCCTTTTCTATATGATCAAGGTTAACTTCTTGAAAAATAGATTTAGCTATAATAAAAATGTTCAAAGATGTCCAGTATCAATGAACTTCCCCTGTTTAAATAATATCCAAAGAAATAATATACCTAATAAAATGTTCATTGTAAGGGGGTTTCTATAGAACCACCTGTAAGGAAGCATCTGATGATACTAATTTGCATTGGACTTAGGACATTGCAAGGTTTCTAAGGTATTGAAAGTACTTTATTTCTTTATAAGATTATTAATAATGATTTTAGACTTATAGTCTTTTAGCACTCTTAAGGTGTGTAGAAAGGAGGGTAAGATCTTTAGCTTTCAAAAGGTCTTTAAGTGTACATAGCTATTGAAGTGAGGTTTATTCAAGTAAAAGTTAAGGGGGTATTTATACAAGAAATCAGATAGTACTGCTATAAAGGTAGCTGTCTAAGATAGTATAAGAATGAGACTCTAGAATTAGCTAAATATAGAAGATTTATAGGCTCAATCAGGAACCAGTAGCTAAGCTAAGTTCTATACATATAGGAGATCATAGAGTATATAAAGTAAGATGTAGGGAAAATAATACTCAAATTTAAGGGTAAGTATCTTATGAAGTATAAAGGATTGTGAGTCCTTAGATATATATTAACAATAAAGTTAATCTGTTAATGTTTGAAAGCAATATATCTCAGCTTGAATTCACTAAGCAAATACTTTTTCATTAGTTTTATTTGGGTCTTAGACTTTGTATTTGAGCTTAAGCTTAGGCAAAGATTTATTAAATGAAAATAAAAAGGGTATTTATATAAAATAATAAAGTAAATAATATATTAAACATTATTAAGAAATTTTATATTAAAGTTTTTATAAATAAATAAGACTGCTTTAGAGAAATTACTAATTGGAGTAAAATTACTAATTTCAGTAAAAGTGCTGATTTTAGGGAGTATAAGAGTAAAAGTGGTGATTTCAAAGAAAGTGCTGATTTCACTTAGTATTGTAAGAGTGATTATTATTACTATACTGCAGTACTACTTAGAACATTCTAGTTATTTAATACTTATGTAGCAAAAAACAACTATCTAAAAGTGGAAACTAATACTTCTATATCTAGATCAGAGATAGAAGATTTTATTAATACTGTAGATATAAGGGGGTTTCTTCTAAACTGCTTATGAGGAAGTGTCTGATGATACTAATCCGTGTTAGACTTAGGAATCTCTGAGTATATCATAAGGTTTCTAAGGTATTGAAAGTACTTTGTTTCTAGTAAGATTATTAATTATAATTTTCAGACTTATAGTCTTTTAGCACTCTTGATATGTATAGAAGAGGGTAAGATCTTTAGCTCTCAAAGAGATCTTAAGTATGCACTGCTATTGAACTGAAGTTTATTAAATAAAGAATTGAGAGATATTTATATAAAATTCTCAAGGTGCTATACAGATAGCTGCCCAGATTACTACTTAGAATATTATTAGTTAAGCTATTGATTTAGAAGTTCCAATCATTATTGAATAAGTTTTCATTATCTTCAATATAAGTATTGATTGTATTGTTGGTAATACCTATGTTGGCAGTGCCTATGAATTCAGCAATACTTATATCAGTAGTGCTTATAAATTCAGTGATGTCTATATCAGTAGTATCTATAAATTTAATAATGCCTATATTGACAGTACTTACAAATTCTTCTATATCTAATTTAGATATAGAAATATCAGTTTCTACTTCTATGTAAATGGTTGTTATCTACTGGATATTTCTCTAAAAGATATTGTAATAATGTTTCTTTGTCTATATGTTATAAGTTTTTCTATTAACAAGGTATCAGGTTGCTAAGATGTTTCAATGCTAAGGGCTAGTGTTAAAATATATTGAAGATCCTTTTAGCTATATATCTTTCCCAGATTATCAGACCTAAGAGTTTTACAAATTTCTGTTTGGTTAGTTCTTGAAGGTTTTCTTATCTAAGTTGTAAAGTATATCCAATTTGATAGTAGCTTCTAAATTGTCTAGCAATGTTGTTTAACTGATAGATACTGATATTTCTTTTTATAAATTCCACCATATCGATAGTATCTTTTTGGGTTACTCTAGTATATAGTTGTGGTGGTTTATTGTATCAGTTAATAATTATTCTCTACTATATTCTTAATCTGTTCATAGTTTGGTTGAAGTGGAGTTAAGTATCTGGCAGTATTTCTTTACTGCAGTTGAGTCAGATGAGGTTCTTATATCCTCTGAGTTTAGTGGCTGATAGCAGGTATAGTTGTTATATTTCTATGAGTATTTTATTGATACTTTTTATATATCACTCTTACAACTCTTCCCCTTTTGAGAAAATAGTGTTCACACTATTTCTGTAGAGACTTATAATAATTTTCAAGTGCTTTATTTGCATTTATTAGATTGCTAAGTAGTTCCCATGTCATATCATATAAGAGGTATTCTTTCTACTTGATTAGGTATTGCAGTATCAATCTGTTACCTTGTTTGGTAATCTATTAATCTAAGATTTCTTCTACTTTGAATTCTTCTATATCATTGATCAAAATTGGTGTAGTTGGTATAACTTGTCTATCTGGAAATAGATTATTATTATTTGGTGTGTAACATTTCAGTAAGGATATGTAAAACATGAGGTGGATCCTTATTGTTAATGGTAACTCCAGTTTGTAAGCAACAGCTAATATTTTTATAATAATCTTGAATGGTTCAAGAAACTTATTCTAAAGTTTCTTTAAAGACTAATTAGATAATTATCACAATGTGATATGTCTTGAGGACAGTAAGACCATTTTATCTATCTCAAATGATTCTTCATGCCTTTTTTTATTTGTATATTTTGTTTGTTATAATTGTACTTTGCAAATTACATCTTATACTTTAGTCAGCAGGTTAGTCATTTATGTAGTAAAGTCATTAATGGCTTGTACTATCAATTTAACCTTTTCTAGTAATAGGGTTGCTGGTGTTAGTAGGTGATAGCTATAGTTTAAAAAAAATGGTAATAGTTTTGTTGACTTTTACTAGGCATTATTACATATGAATTTGGTAGCAGTTAAGTGTTCATCCTAATTGTTCTATCAATAGCTGATATAAATTCTAAGCATTTATTCTAATATCTGATTTATATATTCTGTTTGTCCCTTAGTCTGCAGATAAAATGCAGTTGATAGTGCTATTTTTGTTCTAAGTATTTTGAATAGTGATTGCCAAAAGTTGTTTATAAATTTTGAGTCTTGATCATAGATAATAATTTGTAGTAGTCTATATAGATAAAAAATATTATTGAAAATATTTTTGCTATATCAGATGTAGTATCAGTTGTTTTGCTTATAACAAAGTATATTTGTTTGCTGAGTCAATTAACAAAGATAGTTATTACATCTTTTCTAGATATTGTTTTCGGCAGTTAGATAATGAAGTCTATACTAATTTGTTCCTATTTTTTAACAGATATAGATAGCAGTTATAATAATCTAGCAAGTGATTATCTAAGTGTTTTGTTACATTGATAAGTATCATAAGAAGCTATAAAGCTCTTGGTACTTGTAAATATTTTTAGCTAGTAAAAGTTTCTGATAAGTGCTTTATAAGTTTTATCAAATCCAAAGTATTCTGCTAAGGATATATCTTAATGTTCTTATAGAATCTTGATATAAAGATTTGAGGATATAAAGAGTCAATCTTCATAATAAAGGTTATTGTTTCGAATTTTGAATTTATTTATTATATCTAGTTTGATATTAAGTTCATCTATGATTTTTTGCACTTCTTTGTCTACTTGAACTTCTTCTTGGATTTTCTGTATCCAATTGTCTGTGATTTCAATAATGGCTTTGATTTGTTCTTCCTCTTGTTATTATTAAGATAATGTATTTACTATAACATTAAGCTTTCCAGATTTGTAAATTATTTCAAAGTAATAGTTGTTAAGATGGTTTATCCATCATGCTTGTCAGGTGGAGAGAGTCAGTTGTTTGTTTAAATATTTGAGTAATTTATGGTCTGTATAGATCAAGAATTTGTTGCCTATCAGATAGTATCTCTAAGCTTATGTTGTATCAATTATTGCAAGTAATTCTTTTTCATGAATAGAGTAATTTCTTTCTGTAGAAGATATTTTTCTTAAATAGTAGGTGATAGGTTAGTCTTCTTGTAAGAGTATAGCTTCAATTGTATAATCTAAGACATTAGTAGTTACTACAAATTGTAGGTTCTGATCTGGGCTTCTAAGGATAGATATGGTTGTTAACTTTTCTTTTAAGGTTTTGAAGGCTATATTATAGTTTTCATTCTATTCTTAATTAATATTTGTGCCTGTAACTGTTAGATCAAGTAGGTATACTACAATTTCTACGTAGTTCTTGATAAACTATCAGTAGTATTCTGCTAGCCCTAGAAAGGATTGTATTTCCTTGATTGTTATTAGTTTCTTCCATTTCCTGATTGCCTTGATTTTTGCAAAGTTGACTAAAATTCCTTATTCATTGATTTGATATCTAAGATATATAACTTCTTTTTATAAAAAGTTACATTTGCTGAGTTTAGCATACAGCTAATGTTTTCTTAGTATTTCTAGTACTTAGCAGAGATGTTATAAGTATTCTTCTTTTGTCTTGCTATAGATCAGTATGTCATCAATGTAGATAACTACGAATTCATCAAGTAGTAGTCTGAATATATCATTCATTAGTCCTTGAAATGTTACAAGTGTTTGTTAATCTAAAAAGTATAACTTTCTATTCATAATATCTATATCGAGTTCTGAATGCTGTTTTTGGAATATCTTCTTTAGCAATATAAATCTGATGATATTCTGATTATAAGTCAATAACTGAGAATATAGTTGCTTCTTTAAGTCTGTTGAATAATTTCATAATGTTTGGTAATAGATATTGGTTCTTAATGGTTATATTATTGAGTTGTTAATAGTTAATATACATTCTAATTCTATTCTTCTTTTTGACAAATATAATATGTTGTTTATAATGTTAAATAAATACTTACTGTAATCGCAGTTGTAATTACTATGATTGCATAAAATGGTGTTCTACTCATATGATTGAAACAATATCATGATCTTCTTTGATGTTCTCATAAAGGATGTTTTAAAATGCTTCAAAGTAGGTATTAGTTCTAAGAGAGTTTTCAAATTCTTCTAAAAGTTTGTTATAGAGTTCAAGGTATGTTTTGCTTTGTAAATGAGCTACAGTTGTTGAATCAGTGCTTTGTAGCAGTTGCTGATATTGTATCTACTTAAAGGGTTCCATAATATATATAGCCTCTCTAGCTGTTAAAAATTAGATGTATATGGTGTTTTAGTAGCACTTTAAGTATATTAGTCATGTCTAAAAGGAATTGATAATTCTAGGCCTATATAAAATTATTAGTAGTATGTTTTTTATTATAATAATAGTTTTTTGTTACTACTGCTACCAAGTTGTAAGAGGTTTTTTTCTAAACCGCTTTTGAGAAAGTGTCTGATGATACTAATCCATATTGGACTTAGAAATCTCCAAGTATATCACAAGATTTCTAAGATATCTAAAGTACTTTGTTTCTGGTAAGATTATTAATTATAATTTTCAAACTTATAGTCTTTTAGTGTTTTTGATATATGTAGAAGGGGTTGAGATCTTTAGCTCTCAAAAGGATATTAAGTATATACTGCTATTGAATTAAAGTTTATTAAATAAAGAATTGAGAAATATTTATACAAAATTCTTAAAGTGCTATATGGGTAGCTGCCTAAGTTACTACTTGGAATATTGATTACTAATTTAGAAGTTGAATAACATGTTAATGAAGTCTGTAGTATAAGTGTTAACAGTACCTTTGATATCAGTAGTACCTTTGATATCAGCAGTACCTTTGATGTCAGTGATGCCTTTAATGTCAGCAGTGCCTTTGATATTAGCAGTGCCTTCAATATTGATAGTACCTTCAATGTTAATAGTGCCTATTTCTTCTTCTGTATCTGATTCTGATAAGAAAGTATTAGTTTCTTCTTCTAGACAGTTGTTATCTATTGGGTAATTTTCCAAGAGATAGAATAACAAGGTTTCTTCCTTTTTATTTTGTAAGTATTCCTATTAATGCAGGCTTAGACTGCTAAGGTATTTTAATGTAGAAGGCCAATATTGGAATATCTTGAAGGTTCTTTTAGCTATGTACCTTTCCCAATAGTTTAATTCTAGAATTCTGGTAGATTCTCATTTTATTATTTCTTAACAGTTTTCTTATCTTAACTATAAGGTATATCCTATTTGATAGTAACTTCTGAATTGTTTAGCAGTGTTGTGAAATTGGTAGATGTTGATATTTCTTTTTGCAAGTTCTACTATATTAATAATGTCCTCTTAGGTTACTCTAGTGTGTAGTTGTAATAGTTCATTATATTGGTTGATAACTGCATTCTCCACTATATTCTTGATTTGTTCATAGTTTGGTTAGAGTGGAGTTGATCTTTTTATAGTATTTCTGTAAGAGTGATATTATTATCATTACTATGCTGCAGTACTACTTAGAACATTCTAGTTACTTGAATCTGAAAGAAGAAATCAATACTTCCTTATCAGGATTAAAAATAGGTATCGCTGACATTGTAGTTACTGCTGACATTGTAGGTACCGCCAACATTGTAGGCACTGCCAATATCATAGGCATTGTCGATATCATTGGCATCACTGACAACATCAATACTATTGAAGATTTATAGTTAGTTTATATTATCAATCTTAGCCTTTCAATTTTGTATAAATATCCCTCAATTCTTTATTCAATAAACTTCAGTCTTTAAGTTAATAAGTTCTTCAATCCTCAAATCCCCTTAACAATTCCTTATATATCGACCTTATATAACTCTCTACAAGAAGCTGGAACCTCAAGAGGTTTTGCATAATGCAGATAGTTGCAGACTCATTAAATTGAAGTTCTGCACTATTCTCGCAACCTCTTTTAAAATGAGTTCAATAGCAGTACACACTCAAGATCCTTTTGAGAGCTAAAGATCTCACCTCCTTTTACACACATCAAGAGTACTAAAGAGACTATAAGTCTGAAAATCCTAATTAATATTTTTTATAAAGAAACAAAGTACTTTCGATACCTTAGAAATCTTGTGACATACTCAGAGATTCCTAAGTCCAACACAGATTAGTATCATCAGATGCTTCCTCACAGGCAGTTTAAGAGAAACCCCCTTACAATTTCTTTACTGCAGTTGGGTCAAATAAGGTTCTTGTATCCTCTGGATTTAGTAGTTGATAGCAGGTATAGTTGTTTATTATGTTTCTGTAAGTGTTTTGTCAATACTTTTTATATATCACTCTTATAATATAAGTAGTAGTAATGTAAGAGATTTATATTCTTCTCTATCTATATATTGAATATATTCTCTTACTTCATGATTAAATATTTCATCTTCTAAGTCAAGATCTTCTAATTTTTCAAATATATCAGCTTTAAGGGTAATTCTTTAAATAGTTATATCAACATCTTCTATAAAGGTAGTATTAGCATCATAATAGATAGTTATATTAGATTTATATAGTTTGCTTACTTCAGGTACTTCTCTAAATAATAATCTACTAGATCTAGATATATATCTAAATATGGATATTGTAAGGTTGATAGATTCTTTGATAGATAATAATGTAATGGATACAGTTGATCCTAATGGTGTTATCTCTGCAAATTGTATAAGATCTTCTGCAACTAGTTTTTCAAATAATCTGTTTGCAATTCAGTTGTAAATAGCACCTCAGTGTGTTAAGTAATTATATGGTGAGTTGGTAATCTACTCTTTAATGATTTGTTAATTATTATATTCTTGTACAGTAGATATAAGGTTAGTAAAACAGTATTCTGCTTGTATGATTAAAACAATATCATAATCTCCCTTGATATTCTTATAAAGGAAGTCTTGAAATACTTCAAAGTAGGCATCAGTTCTAAAAGGGTTTTTGAATTCCTCTAAAAGTTTATTATAGAGTTCAAGGTATACTTTGCCTCATAAACAAGCTATAGTTGTTGAATTGGTACTTCATAGTAGTTACTGATATTGTGTCCACTTGAAGAGTTCCATGATGTATGTTACCTCTCTAGCTGTTGGAAATCAGATATGTATGGTATTTTAGTAACACTCTGAGTACATCAGTCATGTCTAAAATAAATCAATAATTCTAGGCCTTTGTAAAATATTAGAGTATGTTTCTCATTATTAGTTATTATGACAGTTTTTCATTACCACTGCTACCAAGTTATAAGGGGATTCTTCTAGAACTGCCTGTGAGGAAGTGTCTGATGATACTAATCTGCGTTGGACTTAGGAATCTCCGAGTACGTCGCAAGGTTTCTAAAGTATCGATAGTACTTTGTTTCTTTAACGGGACCGTTGGAGATGCTCTGTATTTGATTTAACCCCCTTTTTAACGGAAAATTTAACAGAACCGTTGGAGATGCTCTAAGCGTCTACAATTTTGCCCCCCTTTTTTTTTTTACAAAGCATAAAACCCTACGCGGTTCTGCGGTCAGGTAAGCATAGGTCTTACGCGCTCTGACATTCACAAGAGTCATTTCCATACTGTGCTCGGAATAACTCTAACATAAACACATTTTACCTCTACATACCTGCTAAAATGGATCCCCACACTCCTACCTTCTCCATTCGTAACTTAGCCTCCAGCGGATTCCTAACAAGCGGTAATACAAGACACACCTCAATAGACGCCATGATGGTGAGATACTAATTTCTTAGTACCAGTCTTTCAAAGGACGATTATATTTCCCAGCGTTAGTTCCGTACTCACATACATTGTTTCATAACCCCTTCTGCATTGATATTCACGGCTTTATAGGCATCTGGATTTTTGCCCATCGTACGAACCACAATGCCCAGGGTACGTCTTCTCGATATAAACTATGCTGCAGTCGAACTTCGAGTCACTAAATGCTATTTCCGCCACGCAGGCACCCGTTTCCGAGACCAATGAAATCGAAAAATGGAGTACACAGCAGCTCATCGAGCACCTTCGAGGGAAAAATCTCCGATGCTGCCCTAAACATATATACTAAAGGAGGCCGAGATCGACGGTGACTCGTTCCTAGAACTGACGGAGGAGAAGCTCTTCAGGTACAAAATGAAACCTGGACCGGCAATTAAAATCGCCAAATATGTTCAAGAATTGAAAGGTATGTATCATTGAGACTCATGCACAGTCATAGTTTAATAGTTTAATAGGATCGGAGACAACGGGAAGGAAATAAAAAGAATGCGTCATATTCCCTTCTATTCTCATTCTATCCATCAATCCGTTTCATTATTTATTGATCAACGTCTTCTCCCCATTTATCTATTCATCATCCTCTTATTCATTGTTATGACCACACGATCATATTGCCTGCGTCTGTCCGGCATTTGTCATATACTTATTCTTGCTCTTTATTTCTATCATCACATTCATCCGCTCTTAAATCTATCCATTATTGTATCCACCAATTTATCTACATTGCACTTACATCTATACTTCAAGCGAACCAAGGGGAATCCTCCAAAATTAACCTAATACAAAGTATGATCTTACATCCCCATTTATTTATTTATTTATTTTTTTCATCACATATTTGTTTAAAAGTATGATTTATATTATCGCTTGTTCATTTATTTATTTATTATTTATTTATTTTATTAAGCTTTTGAATTCCTTGTCAAGCCTAAAATGACGACGACGTTTGCTTGGGACGTGAACACCAGCGAGGTCACCATCAAGGATCTTATGAATATAATTACCGTGTATTACCCTGAGATGACGGACAAGGCCGAAAGCGCCAGAGTCGTGATTTTCGTCGACAAGAAGAGTAATATCATGGTGGATGATACAGATCTGCGAAACACACTTAAATCTTTTGCGAAGTCGGGAATTAAAAAATTTACTGTCGCTTTTCATTCTTGTACGTATATTCAACCTTCGGTCGCCAAGAGTGCTCATAAATCTCTTGTGTGCCCACTTTAACAGCACCAAAGCCATACAATAAATAGACAATCAAAGAAGTTCTTAGAGATGTCTTATATTCCGAGATTCAGGAATATACTAATTTGCCTGGCCTGGATATAGGTAAACTCTCTTTATATGAATCAGCCTTTGGTATAGTAGCATATAAATTGTTTTAACGAATTCATGCTCCATGCTACCAAAGATAAACTTCTTACGGAGAACCCAATTAAGATTGACATAAAGGATTGGTTTATCCAAACCTTAAAGATCGTCTACGAAGCTTTCGATGGCAACATCCAAAACAGCAAAGCCTTGTCAAGAAATTATATCAATGCGTTTATGCATGGAGCAGTACAAATAATTAATAACCAGCTTTTCAAATGCAAGTTATTGAAGTTAACAGTTGAGTGTGACCTCAATGGAAGTCTTGGGTTCGGGAAAGTGGACTATGCGTTTTTTCTTTTTATGTATGCCATCTTAGCTACCGAGGCCAAAACGGTGGAAATTACTCAAGGAGTAGCACAAAATCTTGTTCAGTTGCATAGGTATCAAATTTTTTGCCTTATCTATAATTCGTTTATTCTCTCATTGCTGTCTGATTTCCAACTTTATTCTGTCATTTCTCAGAAACTTAAACGAAAGCATGATAACATGCCAGCTCTATATACAGTTTTTGGAATCGTATCAACTGGACGGAGTTGGCTGTTTATCTGTTGGAACACCTCACCAGGGAAACCTATGGTGCAAGTTTCCAAAGAGTATATTTGCCGCTTCAAGGGCGAAATGGAGGATGAGATGAAGGTTCTCCAGATCATTAGTACCATTCTGTTCATCCAAGCAACAGAGCTGGTTACTCAAATTAACGCGGGTAAAATCACATTCGACGAACCTGAGGTAGCTAAGCACATTTGCGATTCAAGTAGTGCGTGAATTTGAGAATTTCTTGATGGATGTATCAATTGTCAAAGCCTTTCATTGTTGAATTGTCAAATGAAGGAAGCGGTGATGGAAGTGGGATTGCCTTAGTGATATTTTGTGGTGCCTTTTTTTTTTTTTTTTTTAATTTTTTTTTTTTTTTTTTTTTTTTTTTTTTTTTTACATTGTCTTTTGCTATTCATCAGTTGCAATAAACTTTACCAAGATAACTCTAAGCTGATGAAAATGCCACCATCTTCAAGGTCCCATTGTGGATACAATATTCTGGTGGAGATTAAAGAGTGGGGAGGAATTGGTAATGACTAAACTGGTTCTCTACCTTCATATACTCGTCATTGCAACGAATGCATATGCATCGAAATACATGGGTCCCATGTTGCATGAATGCACTATAACATATGCAGGATAGGGAGAAAATGTGCATACACATAGTATCATAGCGAGTTTCATATAGGCATTTGTCACATACTTATTGCTCTTTATTTTTGTCATCACATTCATCCGCTCATAAACCTATCCGTTATTATGTCTCTCGCCATCACTCTACAATTTCCCTTTTGTCCATTCATTCATCGTCCATTCATCCATCCATCTTTGTACAGCTGGTAAGTCATAGTTTAATATGGTTATACAATCGGAAGAGGCATCCATATGTCCATTCGTCCCTCCGTTGGTCCCCTGCTTACTTCCTCTTCCTCTTCCCCCTCTCTACTTGACTTATATCTCTTATGCATCTATTTCTGAAATTACACTTTAAAGAGTAAATTTTGGATACTATATGAGTATTATTACTAAATTCTATAATATTTAAGCCAAAGCCAATTCCAGTTGCAAGACGAATCATTATTGTTCTCACAAAAGTACCTGTATATAAAACCATGGTACCACCCACTCGGTTCCCTCCTCCATGGTTAAATTTCACAGAGTAAATCGCCCTTGCTCCCAATCCCTCTTCATCTTCTTGCAGTGTCACGATATTATGCTGCATTATTGTGTTTGACACCACGGAAAAGGTTATTCCAGGTAGTATCCACTTTCTGTTCACCAACGCATTCGCCTCAGAACTAATATCAAGCGCAGGAAATCCACCCATGTGGAAAGCAAATGTATAGGGGAGGGGTCATCGTCGCCTCGGTTCGGGTTAGGCAGCGATGGTTGCGTGATCTCGAGTCTTGGGCCGGGGCCAGCCTTGGCCACGATATGCTAGGTCGTTGGCACAAATTGCAACCAGGCAACAATCCCCGTAGGAGTTCGCCAGTGGATGGTGGCATGGTGAAACTGCTCATTGCGATTTTTATTTTCGTTGATGATCTGTGCACCCACCATGATGTCTGATCCGAGCCAGGCGGTGACGACACAGTCGTTCTGAGGATCATCTTCAGGTGTATTAGATAGGCGTATGGTATATAGTCGTTTGTGAGGTTTGGGCGATGACACAGCGGACTGTGTGGTCACCCTTAAATTCGATGAGATTGGGGATAATAGCTGGAGGAATATTGGCATCAGCTTTGCTAGAACAACCGGGTTTTATATTTCCAACAAGACCATCTATACATATATACCACTCGACAAAAATCATCCATGCGTGAGAAAAAAGACTTGTTGGTTTCCTATTTTACACATTCCCTCAATTGGAAATGGTCTGGGCCTGGCTGGGCCTGAGGTATTTTCCGTCACACAAGACTTGCCCAGTTTTACCATGTCCGGCGTCGGTACTTTATCCGGAATAGAGCGAATGATTAAAAAAAATATAAAGAGGAGAGACAGTTTTTTTTTTTTTTTTTTTTTTTTTTTTTTTTTTTTTTTTTTTCCCACCAAACACGATGAAATCAATCCTCTTTGCCACCACCTTTTTCATGGCTGCTGTTTCTGTCATGCAAGCTTTCAAAGTTCCCCAAATACACGATCCCCCTGGCTCAATCCCTGCCATGCAGACTTTTGAAATTCCCCACCCATACATTCCCCCTGGCCTAACGGATCTCCGATCCCCTTGTCCGGCAATCAACGTCCTCGCAAATCATGGCTATCTCCCTCGCAACGGCTCACAGTGGAAGGCCGTCGATGTGATTCCAGCCCTTGTTGACGTTTACAACATTGAGCCATCCCTTTCCAGCATGCTTGCCTGGGGAGCAGTATACCTCGTCGGCAACCCCTTGACTCGCACCTTCTCGCTCGGAGATTTCAGCGGCTGGGAAGAGATAGTCCAGGGAGTTGGCTTGTCGCGCCACAACAGGATCGAGCACGATGCCTCGCTCACACGACTGGACAAATATTTTGGCGACAATCAAAAGTTCAACCCCGAGTTATACCAGCATTTGAAAGACATTGCCGAAAAGCTAAATGGCGGCGATTTCAACACAGAGGTGATGTCGGTCCATCGCTACAACCGATACCAAGACTCGAAGGCCAATAACCCAAGCTTCACTTTCGGCGCGCCGCAGCAGCTGTTTGCTTACGCCGAGGCAGCAATCGCCCTTCTCGGATTGGGCGGCCAGAATGGTACTGCGGCGGCTGTAACGCTCGACTCGTTCTTTATCCATGAGCGGATTCCCGACAATTATATCAAGAACCCCATCCCCATAACAGGTACTACTGTCATGACCATCTCCCAGGAGATTTTCAACAAGAACCCAGTGCCAGTCGAGGGGATCGACTTTGAAAAAGTACAGGACTTTGAATGTCACTTTATCAAAATCGTCAGAACTTTACTGCCAGACATTGCCCCATCACTGATTGACTTTATTGCTAAAAACACGGGCATTTCCTTGTCCACCAACTGCTAGGCTTTTTGAACAAAAAATAAACCATTTGAACCATTAAAAAAAAAAAAAAAAAACATTTGAACCATTAAAAAAAAAAAAAAAAAACCCATTATTCGGTTCTCAAAAGCCTCTCCTTTTATATAAATATTAGTGAATACGCAATAAATATGTATATACTCTGAATCTCGGCTAATTAAAAATATTTTTGGTGCGTCTCGATGGGTTGCATTTCTACATTACGTGTAATCGATTATCCTCATAATCAGCATATGCTTGTAAATAAATAACTCTGCGGGTCCGGGCTGGGTCAACCCCACTCCGCAATGGCAATCATATTGTTGAGCTCTTCAAGATTTTGTTCATGCGGCACCGACAACAGGTGAAAATGTTTATAGCGTGGGAAGAGATGGGGAAGGTGGGGATGTTTATAAGCGTGGGAAGAGATGGGAAGGTGGAATTGTTTATAGCGTGGGAAGAGATGGTTGAATTTCTCCGAGGAGATTGGGGGGGGGTGTAAAAGAATTTATAGCTACATGTATATTATCCCTTCCATGTTCTAAAGACTGGCGTCTAGACGCGTGGTTTTCCAATGTCCTTTTATTTTTAATAGTATTCCAAGAGGAATTATTAATAATAATAAGCCCAGAAAGTTTTTTTGACTCACGGTGGTGACACTCTACGTAAAATGTTGGAGTCATTGAGAAAGTTATGTAGTAGGACGGTGTCCTAAAAAAAAAAAGAGGAGTGTGACTTGCTTAATAAGCACTTTTTTTT
>RBNK01000538.1:0-24261 GCA_003990785.1 Endogone sp. FLAS-F59071 | reverse complement strand
TTTATTTTTTTTTTTTTTTTTTTTTTAAGAAAAAAAAAAAAAAAAAAAAAAAAAAAAATTGAAAAAAAAAAAAAAAAAAAAAAAAAAAAAAAAAAGAGAGAGAGAGAGAGAGGGAGAGAGAGAAATTCTGCCGTTATGTTCTTCCGTGTGGGGCGGGGAGGGGGATGGGGTCCTCGTATCGCTGCAATATCTTGGTTTGGCCCATACACCTTGGGACAAGGCCCAATGGCTCGCGGACAACCACTAAATCGGTGTAGGTCCCTCTGCTTATTGCGACGCGGCGCTCCGGTCGGCCTGCGGTCCGGAGGTTTTGAATTGACACCCCGACATGGTTGAGGTGATTCGTCAGGTTGCAGCGCGCCTCGAGGGAAGCCACGTCGCGCTGTATTTTCACGGTGCCCAGGGATTGGGAACTTGTGACGGTGGAATACCCCAATGGTGGACGTTGGACAGGAGAATGGGTTTCGAGGATTAGATTAGAGAAAAAATGCTGATTTGGTATCACCAATTATACATTGCCAACAATAAGCTTGTGCAGGAGTGAGGGTGCCGTAGGTAGTTGGTTATGATATTCATGAGAAGCTAATGCATGTCAGTCTCAACCTTAGTAGACGGAACGTCTAAATAAGATTTTTGAATTTCGCATGGCATGCAACGAATTACCCAATCAGGATAAGAATTTTTTTAAAAAAATTTCACGTCAAAAAAAAAAAAACTCCATCCTTTCGCGAACCCAACCTCTTTGCTTTCAGATCACACATCATTCACAATGACTTCCAATCCCCAAGACTCCGCCACCGCGATTGCCGCCACCTCCTCTAACCCCCTCACTGCTACCGCTATTCGCATGCAGATGCTCACCAAACCCACCAACTTCTACCCTGTCGTCGGCCTCCACATTCTGTTCCACTCTCTCCTCACCTGGCTCCCCGACCCTACCCCCGCCATCTACCCTGTCCTCGACCCCGCAGCCCTCGCAGCCCAGCGCCTCCCTTACATCCTTCACTCGGCTCTCACCCTCGCCGCGGCCATCACCCTTGCTCTGACCCAGTCTGCCATGGTCTCTTTTGGGCTCCGCTCCCCGCAAACCGCCTTATTGCTGCCGCTCAACCTGATCCCCTTCCTCGGCGCCTCCGTTACCTGGGCAACAGGAATATCAGTTCTCAAGCTCGTATCTGCGATACCCGCTTCGGGGTATGAACGATACATTGATATGGCGCAAGCCTTTGTAGGGCTGAACTGGCAGGTCACAAGGGGATTGTTTGTGATGTCGTTGGTAGTGGGAGGTTACGGGTTGTATCAGTGGATGTTTACGATTGGGAGGGATAAGAGGCAGGTGACGGGCTATGAGAAGAAGAGAAAGTGAGGGGTCGGCATGGTCGATAGGATGCATGGATGTAGTGCAGCGAAATAAGGTTATTATTATTGGGGGTTTTGTAAGAGCAACGGATCGGTTGGAATAGGATTGTGCTTCGTTAGTTGTAATGCTTTCTTCTTTCTTTTCTTTTGGTCGTTCACTTGGATGGATACTCTGCGCTTTGCATGTTCTGTCAATTTACAGTTTTACTATAGTCTTCTCTGTACGTAATCCACTATATTCGTTCAATGTAATATGTGCATGTCCTAAATTAAAATGAAGGCCGGTATGGGCTGAACTAATTGCCCTCTAAAATGCCCGCCCTTGATTTCTGCAGCTTTTTCTATATTCAACTGAATGGAAACACCTATTCTTCCCTCAAGCTTGAGGCAATGGTGCATCTTGGTGAAACACAGATTGCATTCTTCTTGGGAATATGAATTGGCATAATGGCATAATTACAATCCTTTTTTTTTTCCTTTTTTTTTTTTTCCTTTTTTTCCTTTTTTTTTTAATCTCAACCACTGGTATTCCCTCTCCTCTCCAGGTCTCGGAAACTTGAGCGTGGGTAAGTCCTTGGGCTTGGCGTGATTCTAGTGAGTATAAGAGCGAGATCTCTTCTGGCAGTCTGCTTATCCACAAACGTTTCATTCCACTATATACTTATATGCACGCCTCTAAAATCTCTCAAACTGCATACGACTTCTTGCCGTGTTCCTGTAAAGTTGTATCAACCGGGAATTTAGCGTTCGCAAATGCGTACGATGGGCCCTAAAACAAATTAATCCGTCACTTACGCTGATCACGCAGACATGGTCCAGGTCGCGAAAGTACTCGTTATAGTCGAGTGCATAGCCGACAACAAACGCATCGGGGATTGCGAAGCCAACCTATAGATAAAGCGCGGAATGAGCTTTGGTCATACACAGCTAAATAATGAGATCAAGTATTGAGCGCTCACATAGTCAGGCACGTAACCGTTACTCTTATCCGTCTTCTTGAGCAGCAAGGCGGCAACCCTGACTGAGCGCGGTTTGTATTGGGCCAGCTTGTCCAGCAATCTGACCATCGTTTTGCCCGTGTCAATGATGTCTTCTACGATCAGAAGGTTCTGAAATGTCAGAGGAGGGAGAAGCAGAAGAGAAATCATGGAAGAGTATAGAGTTAATTGTCAGCATCACAAATTTTCGACATCCATCTCCTTTGATACGTGCTCCCAAATCATCTCTCACCCCCCGCCCTCCCTCCAAAGCGGCCATACCTACCTTCCCTTCGAACTCCTTGCATTCCTCCTCTGTCAACGATATGTTGACCTTGCCTGAATCGGTATTGTGGTAGCTCTTGACGCGGATGAACTCAAGTGAAAGGGGCAGCGACTTGCCGTCTTTGGTCGTCAGCTTCTTGAGTACGTTGACCAAATCAGCAAAGAACTGGTGGCCGCCCTTGAGAATACAGCAGCATACTGAAGCAAGGAGGGTAAGTATGAATGTAGGAGTCACACGATTGGCCTGGAGATGAACAGGCTCGAGATTCCCAGTAGTCAGAGATGCGATTCATCATGAAACATCACGTACCTAAAGGCCCTGAAGAATTTTCGACAATCAGCTTGGCGAGCTTTTCTATCCGATCCTAGAGAACAATGATCAAATAAATTATACAATAAGGTCACGTGATGCTCTGGCCAGCTAAGTTTCCCGTGCAATAAGCTATAACGATACCATGATAACGCCATGTGGGATCAGGATGCTATCGAGGTCGTGGGCATAGTGGCTTGGGATAACAAAGTGCTCAAGCAAATACTTCGGATATTCGGAGGTGACGTCAATCCAGTGCGAGGGTTCCATGGCTATTTATGTATAGCAGTGACGAAAAGTTTGAAGTGAAATATCAGCGCGTGCTTCTTTACACATACGCATATATGTATATGCACATACGCACATACGCACGCACATACGCAGGCACATACGCAGGCACATACACACATATACACGTACACATCCACACACACCCACATACACGCGCCATCGCGTTCCCCGAATTCCGGAGAGAATGCGAGAATGCTACAGTAGCGCCACAGAATCTATCTTAAAAGAATCGTATAACGGTCTTCATGGAAATCATTTCACCTGTTCCTTGCTTTTCCGGCTTGTTTATGGTAGGAGAAGGAAGAGTGCTGGCGGAAAAATCACAGGTTGAAATGATATGCATATCATGAATCACGTGATTGTAGTTCGGCCAACGAGGACAGGAGTTAAAATTAAAAAGTAAATGAAACACGCGTAGCAGTGGACGTCATGGACAGTGACAATGTCATATAAATTTGGGCACGATAGTAGCCGTTGTGTCAGTTGCGTCAGTTGCTCACACCAGGAATTTGCTCCAAGTCCTTCTTCCATCATAGATATGGATGAGGCACGTGACAGCCACATTGTGGTATGCGGTATGGGTGGGATGGTTTGCGAAATTCTCAAACTTTGAGATCGAAATCGATTGAGTCGAATGCATGAAATATTGCTATTTTGCACGAAAGGGTGAGCTATGACTTGGGCGGAGTGAAGTGTGACCACGCAACGGAAACAAAATGAAAATGTGAAATGAAATGAAACAATGGGATCACTTTGAGCAATTTGAATTGCTTAACGATTGGCTCAAAACCAACGAGTTAGTAATTGACGAAATACCAATCATTTCGAACTTGACAAGAAGGGAAGGCTCATCCCAATGCCGCAAACACCCTATTGAAAGCACTTGCCGTCGGCGAGATTGCTCGCCAACTCCGCAACTGGAATATTCAGACTCGGCAAAATGGCGGTGTTATTTGCTCACGAGGCGGCTTTAATTTATCCACGTCTGGAAGAACAATCAGGGCGCCAGATGTTGCGTTTACACCGAAAGATACACATCGTAGTTTGGATCAACAACAATTCTGGACCTTTCGAGGCCCAACTTTTTCCATCCAACTTTTGTCGTAGAGCTCGAGGATGTTTCTGCTCCAAAGCTTGAAGAGCTCACAGACATCTCACAAGTATGTTTTATGTTCTTCTGTCTCGTTGTTTCTACAATTACAAATATTCTCTAGCTTCTGTGGGTTGGTCACAGGAATTATCCGATCTTCGGAATCTTTCGGACAGTGACCAAGAGATAGAATGCCCTAAATGTGATGAGAGATTTGTTGATAATTATATTTTTATAAAACACTTCGAAAAAGATCATTCACGTAAGCAAAAGCGTCATTAAGGTGAGATTTGATGCTTCACCCATGTCTTCCATGTTCATGTATAATTTAATAATGAACTAATACAGCTTGTAGACGAAAAAATCTACCTGGGTCTTTAAGGGACGCAAGTCCATTGTCAATTTGAACTCCCGACTCTGCTTTGCTATACTTTGCTTTCCTATTACCACTGTGCTTTTGCGCATCCAAAAAAATAATGTACAATGCTCTGTACAATCGGCACCCCCTAATTTGGTCATTCCGATGCCGAATAAATTTTTTCTCCGAGCAACTTCTAAATAAAAGAGTCGAGCGAGTCTAAATAGAAGTCTCGAGTGATTTCTTTTCTTAATAGAATCATGCTAAATAAGTGTGTTGAGCAAGAATTTTTGTATTTAAAGACTCTTAGAAAATAAATTAATTTTAATATCAATCAAAGATAAGCTTAAATTACAAAATTCTACAGCCCAAATCCTGTTACAATCTAATGTTGAAGGTAGTTCATCCAAAGGTAGTCCATCTGAAGGGGAAAGCAGCCCATCTGAAGGTGGAAATCTATCCAAGGTGAAGGTAATCTATCTAAAGAAGAAAGCAGTCTATCTAAAGGTAGCAATTTATTTAAAAATAAAGGTAGTTTACTCAAAGATAAAGATAGTTTATTCAAAGATAGTTTATCTGATAAAGGTAAAGACAGTGGTGTATCTGAGAGTAAAGGTAGTTCATCTGAAGGTAAAGATAATTTATCTAAGGGTGAGAGCAATTCTGAAGATAATAATATTAGAAAAATATTTAACTAGTTCATAGACTATTTTACTAAGAGCTATGAATAAAATAGTTATAAATATAAATACTAGTCATAGACTATAAACTATTTTTGGTAAACTTACTAGAACAGCTATAAACTACTCTAGAATAGTACTCCTAATAAATCAAATCAAATCAAATCAAATTAAATCAAACTTCAAATTCTCCAATCAGAAGGTTTAATTTTTAAAATCTATCTAATTAATAATTTTTTATATTATATAACTATTATATAACTAATTTGAATTAGAAGCACTACTCTAGAATACTTTTAGAACAATATTGTAAACTATAAACTATTATCATCAGGAAACTATTTTCAGTTCGTAGTCTATAACTAGCATCCATACTTATAGGCTGTTCTAGCCAGTTCATAGTTCATGATATTGTTCTAGAGGTGTTCATGGTTTGTGATATTGTTCTAGCAAAGTTCTAGGATAGTTTGCAGCTGTTTGTTAATAATAGTTCATAGTCTATGACTAGCATCCATGTCTATGGCTATTTTGTTTGTAGCTCTTAGTAAAATAGTTTACAACTCTTAGTAAAATAGTTTGTGGATTAATTAATCATTTTTCTGATGATAGAATAATATTGTAAACTGTAAACTACTATAGAACAGACTAGAATAGCTTAAAAATAGCTTATAAGTATAAATAATAGTTATAAACTATAAACTGAAAATAGTTTTCTAATAAAATTAGCTACTGAAACTAGAAAGATTCCTAAAGTGAAGAGATAAATAATAATAAAAATAATAATAAGAATAATGAAGTAGAAAATACTTACAAATTTACTAAAATTTATAAATACTTAATTGAAAAATAAGTTTTATAGTTACTTAGAGTAAGACTAATCTATCTTATATAACTATTAATATTAAATTTAATCTATTTATTCTATGAATAATAGTATAGTTAATTATTAAAAAATTTAACAAAACAGAAACTATTTAAAATGTAATAAAAACTAGCTATTCTTATATATGTAATAGATATATAAGATATTTATTATTTAGAAAAAATAATCACTAAGAATACTAAAGGTTGCTTTAGTACTCTTAGAACAATTATAGTAAATTTTGATACTTCTAAAACTACTATTTAATATAAAATAAAGAAATTAGATATTAATAGTTATTTAGCTTAAAAACTAAAGTTAATAGAAAAAACTAGAATAATATATAGATAGAGCTGATTGAAAGAAAAAAGATTAAGTACTAATTACTTAGAGTGATAAATATTTAGTAAGTTATAAAATACTTAACAAATGATAATTTAGTATAGAAATGAAGAAAGATATCTTAAAGATTACCTTTAACTAATATTTAAGAGTGAAAGAAAAATAGTAATAATATAGAGTTACTTTATTGGCTTTTAACTTAGACCTTTAGTACTATATTCAAGATATATGAATGCAAAGAAATACTGTAAAATACTTGAACATTTAATTCTCTTTTTAAAAATACTTAAAAACTAAAAATAATATTTATAGATGATAATGCTCTAATTCACACAGTACAGCTAATAGTAAAATTCCAAGTTAACTATAATATCAAGACTTTACCTTGGCCATTACAATCATCTAATCTTAACTCAATTGAAAATTTATAAGCTCAGTTGAAATATGGTATTGGTACAAGAAAACTACCAATAATAAAAATAGACCAATTATTGATAGCTTTACAAGAAGAATAGGACATTTTAAGAGGTAACAATAATACAATAGCCTTAGTTAAGTCAATGCTCAAGCATGTAGAAATGGTTATTAAAGCTGTTCATTTGAGTTTCAGAACAGCCAAATTAAGGGGTGCCGAATACTTTTGGCACCCTATTGTACCGTTGATAGATGAATCTATAGTATTGTGATTACAGTAACATCCCAGGTTTAAGTTGTTATTATTCTTTACCAAAACATTCACCGAGAGCAAAACATTTTAACTCTATGACGGACAAAATGGCAAAAATAAAATCCTCAAGCCTGATGGGCAAATAATAGAACGGTGTCAATTACCATTTCCCCATTTCCCTTGCTGGGATGATATTGATTTCGGATTGCACATTTATACATCAAGTTGGGAGGAAGGAGTTTGTGTGTAACATACATAACACTATTTACTCATGTTGTATATGAACTTGTTCATCAAAGTTTGACCGGCAAAATATTCACAAAATTTGCGAAATGAAGACAAAATACAATTGAAAGCATTAATCAGAAAAAAGAAGAAAATTTTATTAGGAGAAAAGAAGGTAAATAGTAACAGAGGTTGATGAAACAATATTACTGTACAATGAGTTTTTAACCCGATCGATTACCGTAGATATATGTACACAGACAGGCGAACAACAAAAGGTGAAGGATAACCATGTCAAAAAAAAAAAAAAAAAAAAAAAAAAAAAGCATTCGGCATTGCATTGCGTCGGCGGTATAAACTCTTCAACCGACACGATCCCTCATCACGTCTAAGCCATCGCCGACTGGTGTCTGACTCTATCCAATAGTTCCGCTCTGTCCACGTCACCTCATTCCCCCCATTGTAGCCGCCCCGTACCCCCCCACGCTGCCACCACCACCACTGTACCCAAACGTGCTGCCGCCGCCCTGCACACCGCCGCCGCCGCTGCTGCGTGCAATGTTGACAGCCTGCACCCTGGCCTGGTGCGTGGGTGGGACAATGGGCTTGCGGAGCGACCGGATCTCCTCCGAGGCAAAGCCAGGGACCCTAATGTTCCAATTCCTCTCTGCACGTAGGAAGGGCCGGAAGTTTCAATGGGTTATGAGAAGAGTAAATTTCCAGGGTGAACATGGTGACCAACACATTCTTCCTTCTCATTCTATGTATAAAAATATGCTCTCGCAATGGCTTCCTTGTACACGCGACGAAACTCACCAAGATGGAGCTGGAGATCTTTCACCTCGAGAGTGTTGGATTTCCTGTGCTTTGCAAGGCGACATGCGAAGCCCGTCACCGACTCGATAAATTCGTCCGCAACCTCCAACAGAATCTGTTATGTACGCGGATCGAAGCAAAATTTTTTAAACCCTTTCCTCTTTATGACGATCACAAACACTACGTTTGCATACTTTAGTCATCCCCACAATGAATTCAAAGGCGAATCGGACCCAAACCAACGCAGAAAAACCACTCACGTCCTCCACCTCTGGCTCGAGCCTCTCGTTTGGATCAATCTGCCCCACCAGCTCCTGAATCTTCCTCTTGGCGAGCAGCTGGTTTCCCCCGTCCAAGTCCATCGCCATAGCGCCAGCCTTCATCCCCGATGGAGGCACCAGCCCCGCCGACAGGGGCCCAGGACCCATCGGGAATGCCGCCGTGGGGGTGATGGGCCTTACGCCCAAGCCGCCTATGGGTCCGGGAGCGGGCGCGACAATAACCGGAGCAGGCGCGCGCGGCGATTGGACCGTGACGGTCTGCGGCGGGGCGGGGGCGACGGCATTGGTGGTCGGGATGAGAGGCATCTTGCCTCGTTGCTGCTGCTGAGCGGCGACCTGTTGCTTGGCGGCTGAATTAACAAAAGCCTGTGAGGTTGAGCCGTCCGCGATGGTGAGTGGGTTCCCCGCAGACTGGCCAGCAGCGTTTTTACCGAGAATCGACTGCTGTTGGTACAGCAGCTCGGTCTGGCGGAGGGCGGGGGACGAGGGCGCGGCGGTACCTGGGTGATGGTGCTGTTGTTGTTGCTGCTGTTGCTGCTGTTGCTGCTGTTGTTGTTGTTGCTGTTGTTGCTGTTGTTGTTGCTGCTGCTGTTGCTGTTGCGTCTGAGCGAGGACATTGTTCAGGGCGGTACTGTACATTTGAAGTTTGCTTTGCTCAGCCTCGTACTGTTTCTGCAGATTATCGCGCTCCTCTTGCGAGCCACCGGGGTGGTCGATCATGGCACGGATCCTGGCCACATTTGTCCTGATCGCTTCCACAGACCGCTGGTACTGCTGGATCATGGCCATCCCGTTTTGCGCGCCCTGTTGTTGTTGTTGTTGCTGTTGTTGCTGTTGTTGCTGTTGAGCACCCACGCCGCCCTGAGACATGGGCGCCCCCCCTGTACCGGCGGGCGACGCGAGCGCACTCTGCTGCGCGGCGGCCTGACTAGCCTGGCGCTGTAACATCTGGCCCTGGATCGTGTTGAGCCCGACCATATGCGCCTGCTGCGATAGATGCTGCTGCCGCTCGGCCAGAGCGCGCTGTAGTTGGGTCACCTGGTGGACCGTAGCCGGTGGCTGCGGCTGGGGCGACGGCTGGGACTGGGCGGCAACGGGAGAAGGTGTCGGGGTGAGCTGCTGGGGAGGAATGGAGGCGCCACGGCCCTTGGGTTTGGGGCCCCGCTTGGCGGCAGCAGATTTGGAAGCAGAAGGTTTGCCAGCGCCAGGAGTGTTGGGCGGTTGGGAGTCTTTGCCCGAAAAGTTGGCGTTGGGCTGGGACATGGTGTGAGGGGGAAAGACCGACGGAGAAAGACGGGACAAGCCACTCAATTTATTTATACGGTGCATTGTTTTCGAAAACGATGACGTTACCTTAAGCATTCGCAGTCCCAAACACACTTTTGTACAACCTTTACAGTCGTGTTCTTTGAAATTTTTGAAATTATATCTACTTTCCGATTACATGCAATAAACTCTTCAACATGCTTACGGTGTCACGGGTAGTAAACACAAAAAAAAAAAAAAAAAAAAAAAAACCTAATTCTTTTACTCATTATAACAATGTGCTATCCCACATCCGCCGCAGGGGGGATATTTTATACCTCCATCGCGTCCCCTCCCGCCGCCACGGCCCCTCCGTCGGTCATTTCCTCGTTGAACATATACTGATCCTGGTAGTCCCTAAGGAACTGGACGGATCGCTTCTCGTCGAAAAAGAGAGAATAGACGCGTGTAATGTCTTGAAATTCTACGGCGGCGGCCTGATGGGGAGATGGTGCGCGGATGGCCGGGAGAATTTTAGCGTAAATGCAATACAACAAAGGCAGGGATTCTGAAAAAAAAAAAAAAAAAAAAAAGTGCATGTGTACGTACCCTCCTCTTCCTCGCGACGAGATGGGCAGCCGTGATGAGATGGATCGCGTACCTCAGCGACGTCTCCATCCCAATTTTTGTCAAAATTTCTCTCGCATCGGATGTCATTTCCACGTCCTCCTCTTCGCACCTGATTTTGAGAATCTGTCTCACCTCGTTCTCCGCATACGGCTGCGTGCTGATAATCAGCATTCTATCTAACAGATCGACCGGTATCCCATGCGGACTCTTATATTTTGTCCCCCTAATCCTGGTATTCCCTCTGTTAGAGGCCATAATGACGACGGGAGCGAGGTCGTCCTCGAGCGCGCGATTGAGGAACGAGAAGCATTCAATGTCAAGCATGTGTACCTCGTCGACAAATAACACCCCCGGTACGATCTCGGCCTTCCCTTCTTCACGCCACTCGGCGATTCGGGTGTTGATCTGGTCGCGCACCTCGGGCTTGATCTCGCCCGTGTCGCCCGAGAAGAGGGCCAGGAACCCTTGCGTACGCGAGTTGATGACGTCGATCTCGTGGAGAGAAACGGTATGTACTACTTCCTTACGCTTTTGAAGCTCTCCCTCAGGACATTGTACGAATTTGGTCTGCGAGACATAGGACACGGGAGAAAAGTTGAGGGAGATAAGTGTCGTAGCGGGTAAAACCGAATCAAATGGGATAAAAGCTTACATCTGATCCCATCGCATCATAGTCCCTCGCCCTCGTAAACGATCTCCCCAGCTTCGAAATTCTCCCTGACGCCTTGTCAATCGTGACGACATCTCTGCGGGTTTATATACCGATCAGTAAATCCCCTCAAAATGGTGAGGGAGATTGCTGGAATAAGAATAGTAGAGGACAAATGCGCCAATAAAATAAAAATAAAAAACCATTTACCCGGCCATGACCTTCTCCTTGTTTAACGCCTCAATCATCTTGTTGCCCAGATCGTAAATGGTCTCCATCTCCGTTGTCTTGAGCGTCAGCTTACCCGTTTTGGAGCCCTACGCACGTACCAACAAATTCCAAAGCGCGTTTAAGCGAGGTGCAACACATTCAACAAACCTTCCAATAACCACAGCAGGTGCAATCCCTCTCTGTCCCCTCACTTCACCTCGCCTGCTCCTCCTTTCTCCCCTCTTCCCTCTCCCCCTCCCCCTCTCTCCCTCTTCCTCCTTCTCTTCTCCATATTCCCACCTTCCTATCTGACCTCCTTCTCTAAACCCCAAACTCACCCCTGTGATGGATCGGTCGATCTGAATTTCGACAACCTCACCCTCAATGATCTCTGACTCCTCCTTGATGCGTACGCCAATGGAGCGGCGAAAGGCCTGAGTCAGGGCCTCAGTCTTGGACATCTCAAGCGAAAAAATCTCGGATGCAGCAAGCATCGTAAAGGGGACGTCGGAGCCGAGGGCCTGGGCCATGCCTAGTGGAAGGATTCCAGGATGATGAATATAAGGATGTGGTGGTTGCAGTGATACAGTGAAAATTGGCGTGAGGTTGCGAAGGGAGGGAGGGAGGGAGGGAGGGAGGGAGGCACCAATCCTGACGACTTGCTTTGTCTCTCATAATCTAATTGAGCAAAGAATCTCGCACTATACCCATGGCAATAGCGGTCTTGCCCGTGGACGGCGGTCCCGCCATGAGGATGGCACGGCCAGCAATTTTGCCCTCCTGAATCATCTTAAGGATGACGCCAGCGGCCTTACGAGCCTTGAGCTGGCCGACCATGCCCTGGGAGGAGATCTTGGGCTCGAGGGAATCGTCGAGACCAAGACCTGGCGTGAACAAGAGAAGGAGAAATAACGTAATTGTAGGAACAGTGAGGAAGCTGCAAGGTGGTTTGAGAGGCTGCAGAAAGGAAGGAGCAGGCATACCTCTGATGTGAGAGTGGGCACCTGTGTCATAAGAGATGTTTAATTGATTTGAGTGACAGGGCATGTGTTACGGCAGAATTTAGATAATTTAGCTGCTATGCCTAAGCCAAACAAAAAAAGAAAAAATGTGGAAGGCTCGGCTCGGTACATACCGATGCGCTCCATGCGGAGAACATCTTTTGTTTCTGCAGACGAGGTTGCAATTGCGAGGGACGACTAGGAGGACAAAAAAAAAGTGCAGGAGTTGAGGAGCAATCAGGAAACACGAGACAAATAGGGCAAAGGCCAGAAGGCATGCTTGGTATGAAGCTATTGGCGGCAGTAGGATGCATACCATGAGGCAAAGGGCGGCAGAGAGAGAGAAACAAAATTTCCTCCGCGTGAATTTTTAGGGTGTTTACCCGTTTTTTTAGTTTTTTGGTGATGATGACATCACGGCCGATTTTCAATGTCAAGCGATCACGAATTGACTGACGCCCCCGTTGCACTTCGTCCTTTAGCTCCTCGACCTGACCCTCTCGCCACTCCCTTCCCACTATTCCACAGACCACTCTCCATTCAGATCCCATGGCCGATCCCTCACGCACACTCCTTAACTTGTTGCACGCTCCGCAGCCCGCCGCCCCTCCCCAACACCCCCAAATCCCCTACGGCTACCCGCAACAAGCTCAACAGCAGCAACAACACCAGCTCTCTTCCCAGTTCCCCCTCCTCCACTATCCGCACCTTCCCCAGGGTCCGCCTCCTTCACAGCAGCAGCTTCTGCCAGGGGTCGGCCCAGGCCCCGCTCCCCAAATTTCCATGCAGCCTGGCTTCCAGCCTCCCCAGTTCGCTTTCCCGCTCCTGCAACAACAACAGCAGCAGCCACAAGGTCCCGTGCCCCCGCAGCATTCGCCCAACGCCCTCGCCTCTTTGCTTCACAGCCTTAACCAGGTACCTCCTCCGCCTGTTCCTTCGCCCTCCCAGCTGGGCTTAGGTCACCCGTCCACGAGATCCCCCATCGAGCACCCGGGCACTTCAAGCACTCCAGAGACCCCGCAGACGCCTATTATCGATAGACTCTCTACCGAGAGTCTCAAACTCGTACTGTTTGGGCCTCCCAAGCCGCCGAGGCAGGATGAAGCGTGAGTATTCTATGACATGGGAACTGTAGTTGTTTCATCATCATTTCTCGTGAATTGAAACCGTTCCAAGGAGTATTCCTTTGTCGGAAATTTTTTCACCTATCACCTGACTTAATTGCCATTCACCTTTCTTCACCTTTCTCTCCCTCCCTCTTTTCGCCACTCCTATCCGGTTTCTCGGTTCCAGCCCGCCCATCCAATCTCCCACTCCTACCAATCCCGTCACCTCGTCTCTGCTTTCCGCTTCATCACCCGACCTCTCCGCCTCTGCCAGCACAATAGTTGCTCCCGAAGCCAGCGCCATTCCACTGCAACAACCGCCCCCGGAATCCCCTCTCGAGCTCGACTATAGCCAGCTCAATTCCCTCCTCGAGTCCCCTCTCGTCGCTGCTCGTAAGGGTACTTCGGCTTCCACGGGCTCTGTTACTCCGACGGCATCGACTTCCACTCCAACCCCTGCCGTGCAAAAGCCCATATTCACGTACATGAACCCGTTTCACCTGTTGCAAAAGGCCGCAGCGCCGGCATCTCCAGCAAAAGAGCAGCAGAGGGCAGAGGTGGATACGCAGAAGACAGAACAGCAGCAGGGGCAGGGGCAGCCGCAATCGCAGGGAGGCAATAATCGGAAGGCATTGAGAGGCCAGGAGGGAACATTGGATCACACAGTACCAAAGCATCGTGGGGCCAGAGAGGGGAACGAGGATGGCCAGTACGTATCTCACCCAAGAAAT
The DNA here is from genome assembly GCA_003990785.1 of Endogone sp. FLAS-F59071. Lineage (NCBI taxonomy): Eukaryota > Fungi > Mucoromycota > Endogonomycetes > Endogonales > Endogonaceae > Endogone > Endogone sp. FLAS-F59071. The sequence goes on along the minus strand of RBNK01000538.1, from coordinate 10,146 downwards.
GCTGTCCTTTTTGGAAAGGGAGGAAGGGATGATGCGATTTCTAACTCTTTACTCACTTGGCATTATTATAACTCCGTTCCCTCTCTCCATAGCATTTCCTCTTTCCTTCGCAACATTCCCGACGGCTTTCGTCTCCCTCCGATCTCCCTCACCTATAACTGTGCTCTCTCCAACCAGGCGGCTATCTCGCACCGCAGTCTTCGCGTTGTTGAGATTGCGCGCGTACCCTCCGCGTACGAATTCCATCTCGGGAAGACTATTGCCGTCAACCAGGAGTATATTTGCTACGCTGTCAAGGGTGAGTATGGATAGTGGTGTTGAAGAGACAACTTATGATTTTTGAGCTAATCGCTGTAATATCTGCAGATGGCAAAATCCGTGTCATCTATCAGCCCAAAGCGAACAAAACCCTGCTCCGCGGCCACGGCAAGCCCGTGCTCGACATGGCGTTTGCGCCCGCCGACCACGCGCTATTGGCATCAATCGATCGTGAGTCCAGACTGTTTGTATGGCGGATCCTCGGAGTCGCAGAGGAGGATGGAGACCAAGTTGAGATTCCGTGTGTATTCTTTTGTTCTTTTGCTTTATTAGGGGGAGGAATAATATAGAGAGCTTTATTTTTAGTTCGAGAATAACGTTCTAATTAGGTTCGGCTAAAACAATTTCATTCTTTCTAATCCTAGTTACAAGCTAGTTCTGGAGCTCAAGGGCACCCCCACATCCCTCTCGATCGACGCCTCGTCCTCATCGCGATTCCGCCGCGTGACGTGGCATCCTACGGACCCAGACGTGTTGGCCGTGGCGACGGACCGCGAGATCTGGATCGTGAACCTCGGGAGCGTACTAGCGGGGAGAGAGGACGCCGTAGTAGATGAGACTGAGGCGATTGAGAAGGGAGTAGTCAAGCTGGAAGGATATGAGGAGGTAGGTCAACAAGTTTTTCAAAAACGGTTCAAGGACCGGGTGTGAATGGTTTTAATAGAGTATTTATATATATATATATATATATATATACATAACCGACAGCCCGTAAACGATCTCGTGTTCTCTCCTGACGGCACCGTCCTTGCCACTGCCGGCGCTGATGGTCTCATCCACCTCTGGTTGATTTCTTACACCGCCCCTCCGACCCTTCTGACGACTTTCGCCACCGACCCTGCGACCTTTGTCGCCTTTGCTGACGGCTCTCTCGGCCCTTCCACCTATCTCTCTGCCTCCGTGCGTTATCTCATCACAGGTCACGACCGCAATCGCGTCCTCAAGCTCTGGTCGCTGCGCGACCCTGCCTCGGGCCCGCTTCACAGCCTAGCTTTCGTTCCGCCCCCGTCGCCCAAGAACTCCCTCGGCGCCGCTGGCCCTAGTGCCTCTCCATCCCCGCCATCCTCCCGGAACGAGATTCCCATGTTCAATCTCGCCGCATTCGACCGCCCCGCAGGTTGCGTCGTCGTTGCAAACAGCGCGCGCGCATCGCTGTTCGCCGTCCACCTGCAGGTGGGGGTTCAGGAGAGTAGTGTGGGGTCGACAGCCGAAGTGATCGGATCTGCACCTGGGACCACCCCGGAGGATTCAGGACAATTTGACTACATTGTTGAGGTCCCAGTCAAGCAACCCATCACGAGCGTATGCCTCGTGTCCGAAGAGACGAGCGAGGATAGCAGGGGGCCCGCGGTACTAGTGTACGCAGTACAGACGGCCGCGGTGCGATACTACCAGCTTGATACCGATGTCATCAGACCCACGGATTGGGAGAAAGCAGAGGTAATAGAGGACCAGGACATGCAGGAAAATACAGTAGTGACAGTGGAAGAGGAAAAGAGAGAGCAAGTCACGATAATGGCATCGGAGGTCGTGTCGGCCGCAGAAGTGAGCAACGTCGGTGGAGTCGGAACTGCGGATGCCACGAAAGAGGTGGCGGTTGAGGCTGCGAAAGAATCTGCAATGGAAGAGGATGCCAAGAAGGCTCGGGATCCCGAACCCGAGCCCGGCAAGGAGATCAAACTGTCGGGCCCTGTGGTAAATGGAGCGATCGCCAAGTTGAAGGAGAAGCGAAGAGCGGAACAAGGGCGTAAGGGTGCAGTCGAGGTGGCTGAGGAACCTGCGGAAGACAGAGACTCCTGGGCGTCAGTCACGGAGATAGTGTCAGCGGAAGACGCCCAGGCCAAGGCGCTAAGGGAGATGCTTGGGGGGCCAAAGAAAGAGAAGGGGAATAGCGGGGAGAGGAGGGAAAAGCACAGGGAGAGAAAGGAGGGGAAGGAGAAGGAGAAGGAAAAAGAAAGTGAAAAGGAAAGGGACAAGGACAAGGAGGACGCCCTCGCGGCCCAAAAGTTTGACCAGACCGCGTCGTCATCGAACACGTCCACGCCGCATCGACTCTCGCTCGCTGACGTCCCGCGGCTCAGTCCACAGCCACTACCCAACGATGGTGCCAAGGTCATCACGCCGACGCCGCCGTCGCCCAAACTAGCGCCCGTGTCTGACCCGATATCATCGTCACCCCTGACGTTACCGATCGCGGGCGGGGAGGCCGCGGGCGGAAACGGTCAGACGCTGGGGATGCAACAGGTAGTGAAGGAACTGAGGAAGGTGGAGGATAATGTGGCGAACAAGGTCGGCAAGGTAGTGGGGAAGGAGATGAACAAGCAGTGTGAGTGTGAATGTTTGTTTGTTTTTTGGGGGAGGAGAGGTTATTTTCTGCTGAGGTCTTTGCGTATTGGACCCTAATCTTACGATAAATGACGTTTCTCCAGATCAACGCTTGGAAGAAGACCGCATCGCGCATCAGGCCGCCGAAACTTCACGTCAAGAGACGATCCTCAAGTTGGTCTCGCAGACGCTGAATAACAACACGCAGAAACTACTGGATCAGACGATCCGAAACGAGATGCAGACTGCCGTGATACCGTCGCTAGGCAAGACTGTGACAGCGGCAGTGGAAAAGCAGCTTGGGAAGGGAGTGGTGGAGACAATGAATAAGGTGGGTATTTCTGGCTTGGGATTGTTTGGTATGGTACGATGGTGTGTAAAGGATTAGAGATCTTACGATGGTTGTTTTTTCAAATTGTCAGGGAATTGCAAACGCCATCGATAAATCCGTTGCCGACAATGTGAACCGGATCATGTCGAAGCCGGCCTTTATTGAGACAGTTTCCAAGGCTGTCGCCAAGTCGTTGCGTCCTCTGGTCGAGGAGACCTTCAAGGAGTCGTTTGGCAACCTCGTAATCCCGGCCTACCAGAACGCCACGACCCAAATGTTTGAACAAATTAGTGGCGCCTTCGATAAGGGTCTCCAGACCTCGGTGACAAAATCGGTCGGCGAAGGCGTCGCGGACGTGCACACTGCTCTTGCGCGCATGCAGACTTCCGTTGACGCCCTCGCCCAACAGATTCGCGACCTGCAGGCCCAGGTCGCCGCCTCGCAACCCCAGCCGCCTGTGGGTAGCGCTGCAAACACGTTCAGCACGCCGCAGCCTACCGTTCCAGCGGCGACCCAGATGCAGATGCAGATGCCGTCCGCCCTCGGGTCCCCGTTCGACTGGCGTGCTGGTTCCACAGCACACGGCGGCACTGTAGTTTCCGGCAGGTATGGCTCACCAGACCCCTATGGAACCCGTAGCGTCCAGCAGGGGCCATCTTCTGCAGGCTCCGCCGGGTCCACGCTCGCGTACCGGTCTGGGCCACTGTCACAATTGGTTCAGCCTACAGTATCGGCGCAAATCTTGCAGCTGAATCAGGAGATCGACCAGGCGATCGCGAGGGGAGATTACGACGACGCGTTCTGGAAGGTATGCAGGGGGACGAATTTGGAGTTTTTTTTTGGTTCGCCGTGACATTTGGTTTGTGGTATCGGTGCTTATTTTTGTTTCTGCGCACCTATATATATACCTGAAAATAGGCTCTCCAGTCGAATGATCAGGCTGTGGTGCTACGGCTATGCTCCAAGCTGAACCCGGCGTTGGTGCTGGGTCCGTTGCGACCGACGCTCAACCAGCCCGTGTTATTGTCGTTGTTGCATAACCTCAGTGTTGACCTGACCACGTACATGGAACTGCGATTCAACTGGATCCAGGAGGTGCTACTCAAGCTAAATCCCAAGGTCCGTATTTTCTCTAATTTTAACGCAGAAAGTACTGGTCCTGCAATCGCGTACTCACCCGCGTGTCCATTTTCGATCGCCACAGGACCCAGAGATCTCAGAGTATTGCGGCCTCGTCCTGCCGCAGCTCCAGCGGCGTCTTCAAGAACGGTATTACCAGTTGGCCACCTCGGAGGAGCCGAACCCCAACCTACTACAGACTGTGCAGATACTGGCGCAGTCCGTGCAGAGACTAATTATTTGAGTGAGAAAAGATCATGAATATAGACTTTTACGGCAGATTATTAGGATCTGGGTCAGGAAACTGAGTGCAAGGCTCAGATTTGGGTTCATACCTGTGGTTTTCTTGACTGCTGGCTCTCTTTTTTTTTTTTTTTTTTTTTTTTTTTTTTTTTTTTTTTTTTTTTTTTTTTTTTTTTTTTTTTTTTTTTTTTTTTTTTTTTTTTTTTTTTTTTTTTTTTTACCTTCATCGTATATTCATTTTGGTGTTTTCAGAGTTAGGGAAGGGCCTTGCTTTTTCCATTCGACTTAGTATGGGAATTTGACATTTGTTTTCTTTTTCATTTCTAGTTGTTTCGTCTACCCTTGTATAAAGTATCTGCGATCTTGTATCTTTGCTGAGTATCTGCTGAAATTGAACTATTGAGGGTTCAACTCGCTGAATGGCGTAAGTTGATTGCTTTCATGGATTTTAAATTTTAAATGTCAGGTCGGCATAGGTGCCAAAAATGCATTAAGAATATGCGCAGAAAGAACGCATCTTCCATAGGGGTTAAAATCATGAAAAAATCGAAAATCTAAGGCATCATCTAAGGATTTGCTTTCCATAATGAATATTACGACACGAAATATTTCCCAAACTCGTCAGGTGATACACCCTCTCGCCATGTCCGTCCCTCTTCAGCTCCGCTTATTGTCTTTCCTGTCTCGCACGCCCCGTGCCTCCCCTTCCCATAGCCGGTACTCCCACTTCGCCACGTTCGGGATGTCGCGCGAGTCTCGCAAGTAGAGGAACCGCCCCAGTGGGTGGTCGACCGCACGTGCAATCAGACCAAGCGGGCGAATGACGCGCTCAATTAAAGTATACCACGTGATAGCGAAGAGCGTGCCAAAGAGAGTGCCGTAGAGGACCTGTGTAAGGGTGTGGTAGCCGAGGTAGATTCTACGTATGGAGAAGGAATTAGAGTGGCGTTGGGATATGGAGAGAGGAGTGGCTGGATAGGATGGGATAGGATGGGATGAGACGGGACGGGGTGAAATGGTACCTTGAGTAAGAGACGGTGGCGGAGAAGATAATGGCGGCGAGGGCGAGGAGGTGCTTCCAAATCATGTGGTCGATGGTTATTCTGGGTTAAGAGACCGAGCTTAGAAATTGGATGACTGAGGTTTTGGTTGTTGTTGTATTTCTGTTTTTTTTTTTTTTTTTTTTTTTTTTTTTTTTTTTTTTTTTTTTTTTTTTTTTTTTTTTTTTGTTTTTTTTTTTTTTTTTTTTTTTTTTTTTTTTTTTTTTTTTTTGGTGGTGTTTACTACCACGAAAGGGTAATTACCGTGTGTAGGTGTACAAAAGCAGATAGGCGGTGAAGTACCATGCAAACTGGGAGTGGCTGGAGGGCATACCGTATCCTTTACCAAGGTGATCTGAGAAGCACGGACGATGAATATTTCAATTCAATCGTCGGCAAAGTACGACACGGCTAAAAATGAAATCCATCGCGAGACGCACCACACGGTCTTGTCTCCTGTAGATACTCCTTGAGAACGGCGTTGACCATCTCGCAGACTAGCTGGCCCACTAGCATGACGATGCCGGCGACCTCGCGGCGGGCTGCAATCACGGAGGCATAGACGACGAGGATGGCGAGTGGGGAGAGAGTGATGTAGGCGAGGAAATAGGCGAGCTTGTCAGAAGGGTCAAACTGTACGTGCGTGAGGGAGAGGGAAGTAAGGGTTGGGCCTGTGGGGACAGGGCAGAAGGCTGCCATGATGGGTTGGAAAGAAAAGGAATCGTGTCTCAGGTCTCAGGAAAAGTAGTGTTACACGTGACCGTGGTTTTGGGGATAAAGCCACCCGCCGTGCTGCCAAACGCGCATCTTTGACTCGATTAATCCTTCGTGAAAATGTGGCACGCCGCAAGAAAGGAAGAAAAACGTGTAAGTTGTCGTGTTTAAATTGAATTAAACTGTGAGTTGACCCATTAATAATAGGCATGGGAAAAACATAGATTAAGGAAATGATGGTGGACCACAAGAAACGGGCCGAGCGGAGGAAGGCCTACTACGAATCCAAGGTATGTTTCCTGCCTTTATTTGACTTTTTATAAGCCCACCATAACCTTTGCTTGTACTCATCATAGCCTCTCCTTATTTCTTTAGCTAGGCGACCCGACCCAGCTCCTCCGAGTTGTCGGCACTACTCTCAAGCTACACCCGGACGCCGAGCAATTCTACTACCATGAAAATACTGATAACCTGTAGGCGAGACGTTTTCTTTGACCTCTCTCTAAAAAAGTTATTATTTTCTAAGAGAGAGGGAGAGAGGGAGAGAGGGAGAGAGAGAGAGAGAGAAGAGAGAGAGAGAGAGAGAGAGAGAGAGAGAGAGAGAGAGAGAGAGAGAGCGAGAGAGAGAGAGAGAGAGAGAGAGAGAGAGAGAGAGAGAGAGATGGGGTCATCATAAACATTCCGTACGTCTAGTTCTAGGCGTGAGCCAATGCGTATCGTTGGTTTCACGGAGCTAGAAAAACGAGCCAGATAACGGTCTTCATCCTGAGTCACTCACTTATATCAATTGGATGCAAACAAACTTCCTCCACATGCAAATTGACGCGGGGCGTGCGGTTAGAATGCCGTGGCAAGGAGACAAAGACATCAAGATTGACAGGCATGTTGTCGCGTGGTATTCACGTACTGCATCAGAATGTCTACGAAGCTCTAATCAATCAAACAATCTTACATCATTTTTACTTTCAGATTTGACGGGCGCGCCCTGCTCGACTTTCTGCCCGACGACACACCCGGTCTCGCCACAAACCAGTTGTCTCGTGAGGACCGCGAAATTGCCGAAGAGCTCAACTTCGAGCGCTATCGGGATCTGGTGGAGGCTGAGCGACTCAAAAGTACACAAACGCTCATCAATATTAGTCGGTCTTTGTTGATCGGGAAAATTTCCTTGTTTACATCTATGTTATGCATGTTTCTGTCGCTTATAGTGACCGAGCAAGAACGCCTTGAAGAAATTGAAGAGGAATGGACCAAGCTATTGGAGCGACACAAGGCACTATTGGCACTCATCAACAAGTACGTTTATCTTCCCCAATACGCTGCCTGCTACGAACACACAATTTTGATCCGATATTCGATACCGATCCACCCACCATTTCTCTCAATCGCAGAAAACAGGATGTCAAGCCCGGCATCGCCTATGATTATGGTACGGACAAGCCCAGTGGCGGCGGCTCCGACGGGTCAGACGCGTCGCCTTCGGATGACGAGGAAGACTCGCTGCTGACACGCGAGGCTGACATCCTGCAGTATGTGGATGACCTAGGCGAACGCGACCGGCAGACGCTGAACGAAATGGCGAGACGATACGGGATTGGCAACTATGTCAGACTGCTTCGTGTAGCCAAGAGGGATCGTGATGATAAGCTGGTCGAATTAAGGGACAAGGAGGAGGTGGGTAATGAGGGTAGTGTAGATGGCAAGGGTGATGAAGGCTTGTTGGAGTAAGGTTTCACAGTGATATTTGCTTGTGACCGTGATCGTGTGTCATACGTTTACGCCAGATGAAAACCAAGATGCCCCGCCGAAGACGCTATCGTCTGCGCGAAGGCGATAAGAAAAGCGATCGGCGCAGGAGGAGCGGCGCAGGCGCAAACGACAATGATGATGCCGATGAAGACGATGACGACCAGAGGGCACGCAGGTCATACAGTATCAGGGACAGTCCCACTTATGAACCATATAGAGAGAGGTTGGCTATTGCTTTTGGGCCTGTATATAGCATTATTCTTTCGGCCACAATATTTTTACTTGTCGCTTTCCAAGATTTTCATCTCACATTTACACCCTGCTTCACCAGCGGATCCGACTCGGATAGCTCCACAGCGTCTGCGCGCGTGAGCCGTGGCGAGGACAAGGGTTCGGGCTTCGTGATTGAATTTGGGTCCGAGGAGGCGTCTGTGTCGGCGAGTCACAGTCAGGCAGTCAGTCGTGATGCTACCGCGGAGAAGAAAAAAGGCACGATCCAGTCGAGTGCTGCCGCGTCGTCGTCTCAGTATGCAAATTCATTAGTTTTAGAACTTTAAACATGAGCGTGTGGTTTCAAATATTTCCTTGGTGTCTGTTTGCTGACTCCATTCAATTTAGCGCGATATCGTCTTTGGCCCCGCGCGGGAAATCTTTGGATTCTTCCTCAATCACCACCCTGAGTGCCCCCGAAACCGAAACTCGGAAGTTGACTCCGATGGAGAAACTTAAGGTGAAGATGCGGATGGGTTTTGAGAAGCAGAGTGAGTACCACGTTACAGTCAGTTGCGCGTGTTCCCCTTTGGGCATACACATTACCTACTGAATCAAATTGAAAACATAAATCCAGTCGAGTCTGACGAGCAGCGCAAGAAACTGAAGGAGCTCGAACGGCGAATCGAGCGGCACAATCGTGAGGAAGATGACAATGTCTTACCGCTGGCAGGGCGCGGAGACAGCAGTGGTCCAGACAGAACGACGGTGTTGTCGTCTTCGAAGGCGGCGACCAGGCACGGGCGACCAAGGTCGAAGTCGCGATCGAGATCTAGAGAGCGCACGCCGCGTAAATCCTCGGTAAGGCGATCGTGGTCGTTGAGGTCGAGGTCAAGGTCGAGGTCGAGGTCGAGGTCGAGGTCGAGGTCGAGGTCGAGGTCGAGGTCGAAGTCGAGGTCGCGTGATCGCCGGGAGAGGTCGAGGTCGAGATCAAGGTTGAGGTCCCACTCGCCGCTGCACAAGGGCAGTGGGAAGGCAGGGCGATACTACTCGCCATCGTCATCGCGGTCAGGATCTATATCGGACCAGACTCGGAGCCGTGGCCGTAGCCGTAGCCGTAGTTATAGTTGGTCGGACGATCGTTACAGGAGCAAGCGCGCGCGGTCAGGATCCAGATCGAGGTCGGTGTCTTCTTCTAGGAGGAGGAAGTTAGGCTCGCCGAATAGGGCCAGGCGACCTAGGTCGGGATCGGAGTCGAGGTCACCTGGACGAAGGTCGGGTGGGTATAAACGGGGTGGGTATAAACGGCGGAAGTCGAGGTCCAGGTCGAGGTCCAGGTCGAGGTCCAGGTCGAGGTCTAGGTCAAATGAGAGAAGCGGGGGTTTTCGGAGGCGGTAATATGTATGTTAAATAATAAGGTGTAAGGAGACTTAGAGCAAGCGATCAAACTTGTGGTTTAATGGTGGGATCTGTGATGTTTTACCTCGTTTATATTGACCAATAAACCCTTTCTTGTACTAAAAATGCAAGCGCGATGTGGCTGTGGCTGGCGCTAACGAATAATTGTGACGAGGTTCCCTCTCACATGATCACCAGTTTATTTCTTGTTTTCGATTGTATAATTAACAAAAATGTTACTCCTTCTTTTTCCTTCGCTACGCATTATCAATAGAGTGCCTTATCTATTTATCGTCTTAGTACCATCCGGTATTATTCGTAATATTACAAGTCCTTCGGGATCAAATTCGTCGTTGGATCAATACTCGGTCGATAATGTTGAATATTACTTCGAAAATGGTATGTTCTGATGAGATGTATATTGAAAAGTCCGTTAAGCTTGTACACAAATCGTTAAGTTCAATATCCGTAATCACGAAAGGCCTCCGCAAAGTGCGCCCACATAAATTCACTTATATCGCGACCACGAAGGGGCGGTGGATGCAAAAGACTCTGCCACAGATCTTTGAGCAAGAATTCGGACGCAGATGTGACGGTGCGATGATCGTGAGTATCGTTGGCAGAAATGGTCGCGAGTTATTGTAAGTTTTTTTTTTTCCTCTCTCCTCTCTCTGCAAATGCTGATTGAAGATTCGAAAA
>RBNK01000537.1:0-24317 GCA_003990785.1 Endogone sp. FLAS-F59071 | reverse complement strand
TTTTTTTTTTTTTTTTTTTTTTTTTTCGCAAAGATCTTGCTAGAATTCTCAAGGATTTCTCCGCGTGGTGCGCGTGTGAGTCATTCTGCTGATTTTGGTATGTAACTCAAGATTTTACCATATGCGGTGGTCGCGGTACATTCCTTGCGTGATTCGTTTTGTTTACGCCTAGGGGGTAGGTCATGTGATTCGGATGGCGTGATTCGTTTTGTTTATCCGCAAAACTTGTTTTCGGATGCGAGCTGATTCGTCGAGTCTATTTTTCTCCGTTCTAACTCTCAGGTCATTCAGTCATTCGGGCGCAGATCGGGTCCTCGGTTGGGTATCCTGGCTTTCTGTGTAAGCTCATTCGACAAGCTGAACTGATTCATCTGGCTGGGTGATTCGGTAGGGTTATTAGCAGAACAAGGTGAGTGATTCGGGCGGGTGTGTACGTGTTCGCGTGTCAGGCTGTCTGAATGCTGCGGTTGTCGGTCTTGCTGAATCTCGCCATGAGGTGTCGGGGGCGTGAGATTTGCACGTGATTCCATTTCTGGTGACTCGCTTTCTTTCGGCAATTCATTTCTTGGCTGGGGAAGTACATCTTTGTAAGCTTCGTGGCTGAATCTCGTCATGTGTCTAGCTTTTGTTGTCCGGATTCATCTGTTCTCTTCGACAAGGGTTGTCTTGCTTGCTTGGGTCAGCAATGAGGTATCTCTTTCTAGCCTGGGTAAGTTCTTGGGGTCTCGCCGAGATTCGGGGGTGCTCATGCTTGGGTTGCTTGAGTGGTCGTTCGGCGAGTATAAGAATGGGGTCGTCCGACGTCTCTGTCTTGCAACTCCAAAAGTCTTCTAATTTACATACTACTCCCTTCTCCTATACTTCCATTATGACTTCGCAGTATCAACAATATCCAGTTACTTCTGTTCTTGGCAAGCATTGCCGGGATGATGACGAGGTTGTCTGCGAAACTCCTCCTACCAGTCATCGTTTCTGAATTGCGGTAGACGGCGACGACGAGATTGTTTGCGAAACTCCTCCGGGTTTTTGGGATGTGGATTCTGATGACGACGATGAAGAATATGGTCCTAGTCGGTGGTGGGGGTTTCCTGTGGCTAAGGCTTCTAGCCAGTATTCTGATAATGATGATGATGACGAGAGACCTGAGCCAGCTTCGGAGTCTGATTCTGATATTGATTCGTTTGATTATTTTTCTCCTACAATTCTGTCTGATATTGACGAGAAAGAGGAATTTCCAGAGGTTAATCAAGTTGGTCACTCATCCAAGTAAGTAATATGATTTTTGCTGAGTTTGTCTAGAGAGAGAATTCCTAATAAATTCTATAGGTTTCTCATGATTAATAAACATTTTTAAAATTGTTTTACTTCTGTCTAGGAGTCAACCTAAGTAGATGGCCATCCATTGCTTTGTCTTCCTCTAAGGGTTTCTGCGAGGTACATCCATCTGTCTGTCAATTGTTCTAGTGTCCAATGTCTTTTGCTTCGTTACAATGTCCATTCTAGTGCTCCATTCGGGCTTATCATGTCCGGGACCTGATCTAGTCAGTGATCTGAGGATGTATGTTCTGTCAAACTACATGCCGAATGTCTCTTGATGCTGATAAATATCTTTCTCCTGCGATTGTAGATCCAATTGTCATTTGTGATCCTTTTATTCTTCCTCCAGGGCAGGCATCAGTGGTCCTTATGGTCATTTCCTATAGCACATACCAGGGGGCGCTGGCTTCGAGGTAGTTATAATTTATCCATTTCTTCGGTCCTGCATAGGTCTTGTCTTGAGTGGAACCTGGTCATACCAGTAATTCGAACCTGCACCTGAGTACAGGGTGCATGCCGTAGCTCTAATCAATATCTCTCTTGGCTGCTCCAATGTATCGATTGTCTAGGTCTAGGTCAACTTGACACCACTTCATTGAGGGTGTGGCAGCTGTACTTGTTTTCGGCTGTTCTTGTCAAGCAATATAGATGACTGAAATCTGATCGATGATCTGATGATTTCCTGTCAGTCAGCACCAATTGTGATGGACTAAAATATTCTAACAGCAAAATATTCACTGTAGCATATCTTAGGGTCTTAGCGGGTTATGTGGTAGTGGCTTTGAAGGGTGGGGGTGACTAGCAGGAAAGTGTATTATATAGTGAATGTAATGTAATAAGCTTTGTATAATAATAAACTTCTCTCTCTTTAACCATTCTTCTGCAAAGTCTATTTAGACTTTGCAGGATTATCTCTCGGGTTGTCTGTAAGAAGCTTCCTTAGCTTGTTGCAGTTCGAATTTTATTGATAATTGCGAGCGGGGTATTTATAAGAAATTACAAGGTGCTATACGGGCAGCTACCCAGGTTACTACTTGAATTTCTGATTGGCTTAGCTAAATATAAGGTACAAATTGATTGGTTAAGATATAATAAAATGATATATCAGGTTATAATGTAATTGGGTGACGAAATAATATATCAGATCAAAATACTATTTTAGGTTATAGCGTGATTACGGATCTCAACAACGCTATAAGTCTCAACAACGCTACAGGTCTCAACGTTGTTGCAAGTCACATGACTTGATCTCATATGATCAAATTGTATGTCGTCACAAAATGTTCCATCACAATATATAGCAATGATTATCAGCAATTGATCATCTTGTCTTCTTCTTAGATAAATGCTGTAATCTGATTGTAGTCTTGTAAAATTTGATTAGCTGAGGTAGTTGTCGATCTTCTGATTCCACATATGAGGTGATTGCTTTAGTTCATACAATGATCGATTGAGCTTACATACAGCTCTCGGTGACAGCTCCGATTGGTCAATTCCTTCAGGTAGCCTTTTCTTTTTCTGTTTTTACCTAATCATTGAATTTGTTGTATTGGAATATTCTGTGTTCTCCCTCACAGATGTAACATTTCTGAGGATATCTCTGAAAATTCCCATCTCGATAGGCTCCATGATCACCGCCTCGATTGCCTCTGTCATTATGATAACCTCCTCGATTGTTTCCGTTATTGTTGTTATAGCCTCAGCCTTGTCTGGCACTTCCGCCTTGATTGCTGCAACCACCACCTCGGTAGCCGCCTCGGTAGCTGCCTCAGTCTGTCACGTGAGCTTCGTCATGCTTCTGCTTACTATCCAGGTCGAACCTGATGCATGCGAGTTGTAAAGTCTCCAGCATTGTCGGCATATTCTTCCATGCAAGTATTAATTCCCGGTACCTGGGGCTTAGACCTCGGAGATATTGCGGTATAGCTTCTGTGTTGGTCATGTCTTCGATTTGCACCATAATTCAGTTGAATGCATCATTATAATCTTCGATCGATCCCTTTTACTTCATCAGCGCAAGCTTATTGCGCATTCATAACAATTGTTCCATTGGTGCATATTTTTGTGTCATAGTCTCTTTAAGCTCATTTCACAAATCAAATTCTCTCAATGTGTTCACATACCTCGGTAGCCACATTCTAGCATTGCTTGTAATTTTACTGATCACTGCATTGACTTCCTCCTTTTATACTGATAGATCAGTGCTGGTAATAAATTGCTCTATAGTATCAAAGTAATCAAACAGTCTGGGTGCGCCTCCTGACCCATCAAATTTGTTGATCGATCTCAGTACTCCTTTACCAGATTATTAAGCTTTGTTGATATTGTTAGTGATGGTGATTGTGTTTGTATTTGTAGCATGTTGTCTTTTATAGCTATATTCTGATTGGTTGGCGTGCTAGATGATGCGTTTGTTTTATTGATTTTTGCCATCAATTTGCCCAATAGGGTTGCCAGCATATCTAATTTATCTTCCTGATTTCTAATCATTGTAGCCATCTGTTCCTGTCGATTGAGGCTAAATCCTATATTGCTCTGATAATTGCCATCCAATCCTTCATCATCATCAAGAGTTTGATATCTGTTGTCTGTTTTTGATTTAGATCACAATCTTGTTGATCTTGTTGCTGATGACAATATATATAGATTATCTATTTCATTGTATCGTGTTGTTGAATGCTATATTATTATATATTGTTTATTGCATTGCTTTATCACGGTGTCATTTATTGCATTGTTTATCGTATTGTTTGACGTATTGTTTATAATGTTAAATAAATGCTTACTGTAATCACAGTTGTAATTGCTATGATTATGTAGATCTCAGGTTGTTGAGCTGTAATTTGAGTGGCCCAGGGCTTATAACCTATTAAAGTTTTGATCTTTGAATGTGTTTTTCTTTGGGGGTAAAAGAGTGCAATAGCTCAAAAGCCAAATATGCATATATTTATTAATGCTAATATATGATTGGTTGATACAGACAAAGATCATCTAAGCCATGATTAAGTGACATAGCATTGATTGTTGATGGGAGAGAGAGATATAATAAGCTAATAATTTCAACACCATATAGATAACTATTCAAAACTCCTAGTATAAATTGATTGGCTAAGGTAAAATAAAAATACTATATCAAGTTATAATATGACTGGGTAGTGAAATAATATATTAGATCAAAATACTATTTTAGGTTATGATGATATTATGGATCTTAATAATATTAAGAGTCTCAATAACATTGAGGGTTATATGACTATGATTTCACATGATCAAAATATATGTTATTACAAAATGTTCTATTACATCTCCTTCCTTTCTTTGAGTTAGAGTTTAAGATATAGTTCTAACTTAGAGAAATCTTTTTGTAATTGTTTTACTTTCTCCTCTAATTCCTTTATATTATCTTGTATAAGTTGATTTAGTTAGAAAGCACTGTACTGAATATGGTTAAGGGTACCAGGCTTGTGCTTGAATAGCTGATAGATTTATTTGGTCATTCTGACAGCATAGGTAAGGAGTACTTTTTTAAGAGCTCATTGATAGATCTCTCTGTTCTTCCAGTTCCAGATGTGTTCAACTTCTTCTTCTCAGAGTTATGCAATTCAATAATACTCCTTCCATTTATTGATTCATGCTAAGTGCTATCTTCTTTAAATATTATATAGAATTGATTAGGTCTTCTATAAGGTCAATTCTTCCAACTCCTTGAGGTCTTCCAGGGGTTCTATATATCAGTATATCTTAATTAAGCTAATTCAAACTTCATAGAAGTTGTTCTAGTGGAGCATAGTATTTCTTAAAGTAATTTCAGTGAACAATATAGAGTAGGATTGTTTCTATCATTTTTCATAACTAATATATTGTTCTTTTTATACTTATAACATAGTATAGTCCTTTCTATTTCAGATCTAATTTTGCTCACTATAATAACTCTACTATATTCTAGTATAATAAGACCTGGTCACTAATCTTCAACTTTTCAGTTTCTTTATATTCCTTATCATAATTCTTCTTTTGGTAATCTTATACAATGGTGATGAATTCTCTTACCTTATTTCAGATATTATATAATTCTCAAATTTCCTTTATTATATAGTGTTTTATTTATACTTCCCAGGAAGTATAGCTGAGTTCTGGAGTGGTTATCACTTGGTCTACCAGCTGATAAGCTTTTCTTCTATAAACAAGCTCAAAAGGGGTGAACTTTATTATCTCTTGTTTCATTGTTCATAGTGCAAATAAGGTAGAAGATAGGTATAAGTCTCAATCTTTTCCTTATAACTGTACTACTTTAGTAATCATATTCTTGATAGTTTGATTCATTTATTCAGTAAGTCTATTTCTTGAGGATGGTAAGTAGTAGTCTTTATCTAGTAGATCTCAAAGTGTTATATCAATATCTGTATGAATTTATTAATAAATTCAGTTCCCTAGTTAGAGATCATTTCATAAGGTATCCTATGGTGGTAGATAATATCTTCATAGATAAAAGATATAATATTAAGGACATCTGTAAGGGGCAAGGCTCTTGCTTTGGGGTATTTAGTTAGGTAATCTACTGCTATTACAATATATCAGTTTTCTCTAAGTATTCTTAGTAGTAGTCTAACAATATCTATTCCAATATATTCAAAGGGTCCTCCAGGTATAATCAGTTATAAGGTCTCAACTTCCTTTCCTTAGTACCTCTTCTGGTAAGTGTTACATCTTCTAATATATTCTCTAATGTCTTTATATATATTCTTCCAATAATATTTTTTTGATAATCATTAATATATATTATCTATGCCTATGTATCCTGTAAGCTGATGATCATAGGAGGCCTAAAGTACCATCTGCTTTTTATGTTTAGGAACTATAAGTCATATCTGTTCTCTATGTTGTCAATAAAGTATATTATTCTTAATAAATAGTTGAGTACCATTGTCTATATAAGCTATTGATTGTTTTTGTTCATTGTCCCAGTAAATGTTAGGTTACTGAGGTAACCCAAATATTCATTGTAAAGTTTAGTATCTATTGGGTAGGTATCTTTTTGGTTTGGAGTGTCAATTTTAGATAAATTGAGATAGATATAAGAGGGTATCCACATTCTAATAATTCTGTTCTTTTCTATATTGTGTTATAAAATTGTACTTCTATAGTATAGCTAGCTATCATATATATATTCTTGTCAGATTTGGTTTGTTTCAGAGCTATTTGAGAGCTGAGTAGTCTATTATCAAGGTAAACTGATTTCTGATCAAGAAGTAGCAAAAGTGTTATACTGCTCAAATAACTGCTATATATTCTAATTGGGTGGCTCTATAAGAAGGTTCTGCTCCATAGGTAACTTATCCTGCATAAGTAATCACATATTCTTCATCTTTATCATCTTGTACTAAAATTGCTCCAAGTCTGAATGACAATACATCTATATATAACTTAAACACTTTTGTAAGATCCAGCCTTACCATTACTAGTATATAAATAAGTATTTCCTTGATCAGGTTAAAGGCTATTTATATAGCTAACATCTATTTCTATACTTTCCCTTTTCTTTGCAACATATGCAAAGGTATAGCAATTTCAGAGTATCCAAGGATAAACCTTTTATAGAACTGGATCAGTTCTAAAAATCCTTATAAGGTTATCTTATTTTGCAGAGTCAGAAAGGCTTTAACAATTTCAGTCTTCTTCAGATCTGGATAGATTTCTTCTCCATCAATTATAAATCCAAGATATTTAATCTTCTTTTGTCCAAAGTAGTATTTTGTTAACTTGATCCTCAATCCATATTTTCTAAGTTATTCAAATACTTCTTTTAGGATTACTATATGTTCTACAAAGGTTTCAGCATAGATATTGATGTTGTTAATATACACAATCACTCCATGTCCAATCAGATCATAGAAAATCTCATTTATTACAGCTTGGAAGGTGGCAGGTGTATTGCAAAGTTCAAAGAATATTCTTGTAAATTTGTATTATCCAAACAGTATAATAAATACTGATTTCTCCTATGCTTTAGACATTATTCCGATTTAGTTATATTTTGGCCACAAGTCAAGGGTTGAGTAGATTTGTACCTTCTTCAACATATTCTATAAGTCTTCTAAGTGCAGAATTGAGTATATATACTTCTTGGTAACTGTGTTTAACTTGCAGTAGTTAATAACTATTTTCTATCTATCTTTTTTTAGTACTAAAGTAATAGGTAATAACCAGGGGCTCTTCAATTGTATAATTACTATGAACTTCAATAGTTCTTAAATATGCTTATGTATTGTGACAAAACATTTTATAATGACATATATTTTGATCATATGAGATCATAGTCATATGACCCATAATAACACTAAGACTCATAGTATTATTAAAACCTTTAGTGTTATTAAGATCTCCAATCACATTATAATATAAAATAATATTTCAATCTAATATATTATTTCACCACCTAATTATATTATAACCTGATATATCATTTTATTATATCTTAGCTAATTAATTTGTATCTTATATTTAGCCGAGCCAATCAGAAATTCGAGTAGTAACCTAGGTAGCTGCTTATATATCACCTTGTAATTTCTTATAAATACCCTGCTTGCAATTATCAATAAAATTCAGACTGCAACAAGCTAAGGAAGCTTACAAC
The DNA here is from genome assembly GCA_003990785.1 of Endogone sp. FLAS-F59071. Lineage (NCBI taxonomy): Eukaryota > Fungi > Mucoromycota > Endogonomycetes > Endogonales > Endogonaceae > Endogone > Endogone sp. FLAS-F59071. The sequence continues at coordinate 16,366 of RBNK01000537.1, read as the reverse complement.
AGACAACCTAAGAGATACTAAAAGCCTTACTTAAGAAGTAAGTAATTGGGATAGTTTTCGAGATTCTAACAGATATACTTTATTCAATCAATTGCACTTAAATCTTACTAGTTAACACTTACACAGATATATTACCCTTCTTAAGATACTACCATATAAACCACTAAGACCTCTAAAAACATATTTTCTGTACTTGCTTAATTTTGAGTATTTTGCTGTTAATATATTTTAGTCCATCACAATTGGTGCTGACTGGCAGGAAATCACTTAACACCTTGACTGATTTGTTACCTATATTGTATAACTGAACTTGCCAAAACCTATAGTGAAAGACAAAAGCAAGAATGGTACTACTACTGCCACCACCTATATTACTATAACTACCTAGGAGAAGACCTCAAGAGGATAAAGAAATCATGGTGAACAGACTACTTATCTTTTATAGATATACTAAAGAGTATGTTTGAGAATTCCTGGATGATTTGGAAAGCTACTTTACAGCCAAAGGAATGGCCAACACTTGATGGATTACTATCCTGGCCACTCAACTTAGAGAACTTGCAAGAGAAATATACTGCATAGCTCTAACAGATGCAACAGCTACTGGACTAGGAGGATTACTCCTTGCAGCCACTGCAGCAGCCAGAAATAGAGCTACACCTGCAGTAATAACTGCTGCTCATTAGAATACTACAAGAACCTGGCTAGAAGAAAAATATTTTACCAAACAGAAGTGAGAATCAATTAAAGAACAACTATTCAATATAAAGATATCAATCAACCAGTGCCTAGAAGATTGAGTTACTACTATCAATCAGTATATGCAACTCTATAGAGAAACCAGCCCAGTTGTATAAGAAATGGTATTTATAAATGGCTTACTTGCAGATCTCCAATGATATATCAAGAGGTTTAGTCCCCACAGGATGGAAGAAAAAGTCAGAATAGTGCAAGCCTTCTAGAACACTGAAGTGGGTCATTCTATATCACTATATAACAAGTTACTACAAGACTTACACAGGAAATTCAGCACTAGAATATCTGTAGTTCAAATAGTATCTGCATCAGCTGAACCACCTAAAAAAGATACTATTAAACCAATAGTTATAGCAAAAACAGGAAAGACAATACATGAAGATGAAATAGAAAAGATTACTAAGATGTTCTCTAAAATGACAGCATATATAGCTGATCTTGAAGCCAAGGTAATTCGCCAGAATAAGTAACTGAGAGGAACTTTTGTTACCAAAAAATATAACAAGACTGAGATAAATTGTTTTCTCTGTAGAAGACATAGTTACTTTACTAAGGATTACCAAACTAGAAGCTAGAAGGAAGAATGGGAGAGAGAGGAAGAAAAGAAGGCTGACCATACCAATGTAGTACAAGAAATCGAAGAAGAAGATAAAGAATTTAGCGAAGAATATCTGGAAGCCTACTCTGTCAAAACAGTCAGCCGCACTGCCACTAGGAAGACTCTCTACTCTAGGAAGAAACCGGCTCAAGAATCTGAGGTTATTATCGAAAAATCTAAGAAGCCAATATAGAGATAACAGCTGAATGAAGATCAATAGGACAAAGCCTTTAAACAGATAATGCAACCTGGCGAGATAGTTATCTCAACCACTGGAGATGAAGAAATAACAGATTAGGAAGAGAATAAGAAAAAGAAGCCTAGGAGGGTTAGAGAATTTGAATATGACCTATGGCAAGATATTGCCAGTTAAGAGGCCAACATCACCTTTAAACAACTTTTCCAGATCACACTATCAACAAAGTAGAAGGTGAAAATGCAGATTACTGAAACCAAACTAACCATTCGATTTGAGGAAGTTAACACTGCTAAAGAACAAGAGGAGTGAATCTATACCTTATCTACCTATGCACAATGCAACATTGGAGGTTTAGCATACTTAGTCATTATCGATACAGGAGCAAGAGTCAGTATTATTGTAAGGGGGTTTCTTCTAAACCACCTGTGAGGAAGCATCTGATGATACTAATCTATGTTGGACTTAGGAATCTTCAAGTACGTCATAAGGTTTCTAAGGTATTGAAGTACTTTGTTTCTTTGTTAGATTATTAATTATGATTTTCAGACTTATAGTCTTATTAGTGCTTTTATTATGTGTGGAAGGGTGAGATCTTTAGCTCTCAAAGAGATCTTGAATGTGCACTGCTATTGAACTGAAGTTTATTGAATAAAGATTTGAAAGATATTTATACAAAATTTTCGAGGTGCTATACGGGTAGCTGCCCAGATTACTACTTGGAATATTGGTTACTAATTTAAAAGTCAAATAATGTGTTAATGAAATCTATATTGTAGATGTCGGCAGTACCTACGATGTCAGTAGTGCCTATGATGTTGGCAGTACCTACGATGTCAGTGGTGTCTATGATGTCGGCGGTGCCTATGATGTTAGCAGTGCCTATGATGTTAGCAGTGCCTATGATGTTAGTGATGCCTATTTCTTCTTTTGTATCTGATCCCAATAAGGAAGTATTGGTTTCTTCTTTCAGATAGTTGTTATCTATTGGGTAATTTTCCAAGAGATAGAGTAATAAAGTTTCTTCTTCTTCATTTCATAAGTATTTCCATTGATATAGGCTTAGGCTACCAAGGTGTTTCAATGCAGACAGCCAATATTGGAATACCTTAAAGGTTCTTTTAGCTATGTGCCTTTCCCAATAGTTTAATTCTAGAATTCCGGCAGATTCTTGTTTTGTTATTTCTTAACAGTTTTCTTGTCTTAACTGTAAGGTATATCCCATTTGATAGTAACTTCTGAATTGTCCAGCAGTGTTGTGGAATTGGTAGATGTTGATATTTCTCTTTGCAAATTCTACCATATCGATAGTGTCCTCTTGGGTCACTCTAGCATGTAGTATTACTGGTTCATTATATCGGTTGATAATTGTATTCTCCACTATATTCTTGATTTGTTCATAGTATGGTCAGAGTGGGGTTGAACATCTAGCAGTATTTCTTTACTGCAGTTGAGTCGAATAAGGCTCTTAAGTCCTTTGGTTTTAGCAACTGATGGCAGGCATAGTTGTTTGTTATGTTTCTGTAAGTGTTTTATCGATGCTTTTTGTATATTACTCTTACAGCTCTTCCCTTTTTGAGAAAATAGTATCTATGCTATTTCTGTAAAGACTTGTGATATTTTTCCAGTGCTTTATCTGCATTTGTTATATTGCTAAGTGGTTCCCATATCACATCATATAAGGGGTATTCTTTCCACTTGATTAGGTATTACAGTGTTGATCTGTTGCCTTGTTTGGTAATCCATTAATCTAAGATTTCTTCTACTTTGAATTCTTCTATATCATTGATCAAAATTGGTACAGGTGGTATGACTTGTCTGTCCAGAAATAGATCATCATTATTTGGTATGTAACATTTCAGTAATGATATGTGAAACATGGGGTGGATCTTCATTGTTGGTAGTAACACTAGTTTATAAGTAATAGCTGATATTTTTGTGATAATTTTGAATGGTCTAAGAAACTTATTCTGAAGTTTCTTTGAAGACTGATTAGATAATTGTCACAATGTAATATGTCTTAAGGATAGTAAGACCATTTCATCTATCTCAAATAATTCTTCAAGCCTTTTTTCATTTACATATTTTATCTATTGTAATTGTGCTTTGTGAATTGCATCTTATACCTTGGTCAGCAGGTTGGTTATTTGTGTAGTGAAGTCATCAATAGCTTGTACTGTTGATTTAACTTTTTCTAGTAACGGAGTTGCTGGTGTCAGTGGGTAATATCCATAGTTTAGGAAGAATGGTAATAGTTTTGTTAACTTTTGCTAAGCATTATTGCATGCAAATTCAGTAGCAGTTAAGTGTTCATCTCAATCATTCTGTCGATAGTTGATGTAAGTTCTAAGTATTTGTTCCAATTTTTGGTTTATACATTCTGTTTGTCTGTCGGTCTGTAGGTGAAATGCAGTTGAGAGTGCTATTTTTGTTCTAAGTATTTTGAATAGCGATTGCCAAAAGTTGCTTGTAAACTTTAGATCTTGGTTATAGATAATAATTCATAGTAGTCTATATAGGCAAAAAATATTATTGAAAAATATTTTTGCTATGTCAGGTGCAGTATCAGTTGTTTTGCTTATAACAAAGTGAGTTTGTTTGCTGAGTTGATCGATGAAGACAGTTATTGCATCTTTTCCAGATGTTGTTTTTGGTAGTTGGATAATGAAATCCATACTGATTTGTTCCCATTTTTCAGCAGGTATAGATAGCAGTTGTAATAATCCAGTAGGTGATTGTCTGAGTGTTTTATGTTGAAATTTGATCTTCGAATGTGTGTTTGGGGTAAAGAGTGCACTGGCTCATGAAGCCAAATATGCATGTATTTATTAATGCTAAAATATGATTGGTCGATACAAACAAAGATCATCTAAGCCACAATTGAGTGATGTATAATTGATTGTTGATAGGAGAGAGATATAATAAGCTAATAATTACAACACTCCCTCTGCTTGACATATCTCGATAAAAATAAAAAATGTTCAACTATACATCACAAATAGCATCCATGAAGTACATTTACTGCAAATAACTATATGTAAAATACTACTTGAGTAATAAGAATGATATGATAAAGAACATAAAAGATTTTTTTTTTTTTTTTAAAAAAAAAGTTAGTTATATAAGCCCATTTTTGCAATCAACATTTCAAGTCTGGGTTGCGCAAGTGGCTTGGTTAATGCATCAGCGATCATTTCATCTGTCGCCATGTAAATGATATCTATTACCTTTGATTCAACTTTCTCTCAAATAAAGTGATGCTGAATGTTAATATGCTTTGATCAAGCATGATTAATTGGGTTTTTGGTGAGGGCAGTTGCTGATTGGTTGTCTTCAAATAAGGTTGTCACACAATTCAGTAAATATCCTAGCTCATCCAATAGGGTGCATAGCCAAATAGCTTCTCTCGTCGCATATGCTAATGCCATATATTCTGCTTCAGTTGTTGATAGGGCAATGGTTAGTTGGCACTTGCTTGACTAGCTAATGGCTCCTTCTGATAGGTTGAAAATATAGCCTGTGGTTGATCGTCATGTATTAATATCTCCTCCCCAGTTGGCATCACTGAAACTGATCAGTCTTAGATCCTGATCGCATCCAAGGCACAGCTTATAATTGGCTGTTCCTTTAATATATCTTAATAATCGTTTGAGGGTATGGTGATGTTCTTGCATTGGATTGGCCGAAAATTGACTGATGATGCTAACAGCAGCAGCTAGATCAGGTCTTGTCCCAATCATCAGGTACATTATGCTACCGATCATTTGTCTGAATAGATTTTGGTCTGCAGATTTTCCCCCTTCAGCTTTAAGTTGAATGAATAGATCAAGGGGTATACTGATTGGCTTGGCATCCGTCATATTAAATCTTGTAATGATTTGATTGACGAAGTGACTTTGATCAATTGTGATTGTGTGTGTTTTTCGATCATGTATGACTTGAATACCCAGAAAATGTTTAATTTCACTACAGTCCATCATATCAAATGCGTTGCTAAGCTCCACCTTGAATTTGTTCATCGTTTCCATAGAATCAGCCAGAATTAGTAGATCGTCGACATATATGGCAATAATTATCAGCGATTGATCATCTTATCTTCTTCTTAGATAAATACTGTGATCTGATTATAGTCTTGTAAAATTTGATTGGCTGAAGTAGTTGTCGATCTTCTAATTCCACATATGAGGTGATTGCTTTAGTCTATATAATGATCGATTGAGCTTACACACAGCTCTCGGTGACAGCTCTGATTGGTCAATTCCTTCAGGTATCATCATATAGATCTCCTCATCAAGATCGCCATTCAGGAATGCAGTTTTTACATCCATTTGGTGAATTTCTAAGTTTAGGACTGCACCGATCGATAAAAGTGCTCTGATTAATGTAAATTTCGCCATGGGAGCAAATGTTTCATCGTAATCAATTTCTTGCTATTGTGAATATCCCTTGGCAACTAGTCTCACCTTATACCTGGCAACTGATCCATCAGTGTTGAGCTTCTTTTTAAATACCCATCTACATCTAATCGGCTTGCATCCCACAGGCACCTCAGGTACAATCATCTACGTGTTATTATTCTTAAGTGATTTAAGCTCTTAATTGATCGCTTCCTCCCAAAGCTTTGAATCAGGTAGAGAAATTGCTTCCTTATAGGTTATTGGGTCATTGGTCAATTTAATTAAATTAGCTTCTGGCATGCAATCTTGCCAAATTTATAGAGCTTCAGTGTCTATCAATTGTTCGATTGGCTCCCAGGTGTTGTTGTCATCATTGTCATAGCCTAGCCATTTAACCAGATATTGCCTTTTTTTATCAATCTTGTATTCTCTAATAATCACTTCAATGACATATTCTTGATCTTCTGGATTGATGATTATTAGAGATTTTAATATAATAGATTCATCAAATGTGATGTCATGGCTGATCTCTATCTTCCTATTGGTTGGATCCCAGAGCCTGTATGCCTTCTTTTCGTCATGATATCCAATCATTTTAAGCTTTTTGGATTGGGGCGTCAGTTTTGACCTTTTTCCTTTGTGAATATACATATATGCGTCAGCCCATATAATGCATAAGTTACTGATATCAGGCTTGTGACTGTGCTATAATTCAAATAGTGAAGCACTCTCCTTATTGGCTCGTGTTGGCAATCAGTTGTGTAAATATGTAGCACTTGCAGCAAGTTCAGCCCAAAGTTCATCAGGTATGTTGGCAGTGATTTTAACAGCCCAGATCGACTCCATCAATGTCCGGTTATATCGTTCAGTAATGCCGTTTTATTGCGGCGTGTCCAGCATCATCATTTCATGATGAATTCCGTTTTTGATTAAAAATTCGCACATCTTGGTGTTTACATACTCTCCCCCTCCATCGGACCGGAGAATCTTCAGTTTTCAGCCTGATTGCATTTTAGCGAATGCCTTGAATGTCCAGAATCGATCAAATATATCACTTTTGTTGTCAATAAAATATGTTGTGACATAGTGAGTGGTGTCATCGATGAATGTTAATATATATTTCGCTCCATTGACTGATGGCGTGAGCATTGGCCCACACAGATCTGAGTGCACCCTTCTGATAGGCTCCATCGATCGATTTTTCATGTGTCCGAAAGGCTTGCGGTGCGACTTCACATATTCACATCCAGTGCATATTTCGATTTGTCCAGTCGACAGCCGCACATCTCCGAGCTCTGTGACAAATTTGTTGATTGATTACAGAGTATTTCAGCCCGGATAGCCTAGCTGGTGATGCTATAATATATAGTTATCAATCTTGGAATTGGCAATGTTTGCTTTTAGCTCTAGTGATGTCGATAAATGAAATAGGTTACCATTGGCTTGTTCGATTTTGATTTCCTCGTGATCTGTGCCAATTTTAATTACTGATCCATCTCTTTTAAAGGTTATGTCATTTCTGTCATATGTCAACACTCGCACAGATATTAAATTTCTAGTGATTTCTAGTACATATAAAACGTCCCGTAATTTCATCTCGTTGTCGAGCTCAATCGTTCCAACATGTGTGGCATGTAGCTTCTCATTCCCTGCACACGTGACCAAGCCATCGTGCTCAGCCACTGTCTCGAAAATCTCCCATTGGTTGAACATATGTTGCGTGGCATCTGAATTAATGATGGTGCCAATTGCCAGATTTGCTTTGACTCTTGGTTTAGCCTTTTCTTTTTCTGTTTTTACCCAATTATTGAATTTGTTGCATTGGAATATTCTGTGTTCTCCCTCACAGACATAGTGTTTCTAAGGATATCTCCGAAAATTCCTGCCTCGATGGGCTCTGCGATCGCCACCTCAGTCGCCTCTGTCATTATGATGACCTCTTCGATTGTTTCCATTATCGTTGTTGTAGCCTCGGCCTTGTCCAGCACTTCTACCTCAGTTGCCGCGACTGCTGCCTTAGTAGCCGCCTCGGTAGCCGCCTCATCTGTCACGTGGGCTTTATTGCACCTCTGCTTGTTATCTGGGTCGAACCTGATGCATGCGAGTTGTAAAGCCTTCAGCGTTGTTGGCATATTCTCTCACACAAGTATTAATTCCTGATACCTGGGGCTTAGACCCCAGAGATATTGCGGTATAGCTTCTGTGTCGGTCATATCTTCAATTTGCGCCATAATCTGGTTGAACACATCATTATAATCTTCGATTGATCTCTTTTGCTTTTATCATTGCAAGCTTATCGTACATTCGTAACAATTATTCCATTGGTGCGTATTTTTGCATCATAGCCTCTTTAAGCTCATTCTATAAATCAAATTCTCCTAATGTATTTATGTACCTCTGTAGCCACATTCTAGTGTTACCTATAATTTTACTGATCGCTGTGTTGACTTCCTCCTTTTGTACTGATAGATTGGCACTGGTGATAAATTGCTCTATGACATCAAAGTAATCAAACAATCTGGGTGTATCTCCTGACCCATTGAATTTGTTGATCGATCTCAGGTACTCCTTCACCAGATCGTTAAGCTTTGTTGATGTTGTTGGTGATGGTAATTGTATTTATATTTATAGTGTGTTGCCTTCTGTAGCTGCATTCTGATTGGTTGGCGCGCTGGGTAATGCATTTGTTTTGTTGATTTTTGCCATCAATTTGCCCAATAGGGTTGCTAGCATATTTAATTTATCTTTCTGATTTCTGATGGTTGTAGCTATCTGTTCCTGTCAATCGAGGCTGAATCCAATATTGCTTTGATGATTGCCATCCAATCCTTCGTCGTCATCATCAGGGGGTTGATATCTGTTGTCTGTTTTTGATTTAGATTGCAATCTTGTCAATCTTGTTGCTGACGACGATGTGTATAGATTGTCTATTTCGTTATATCATTAAATGCTATGTCATTACGTGTTGTTTATCACGTTGCTTTATCATGGTGTTGTTTGTCGCGTTGTTTATCGCATTGTTTGACGCATTGTTTACAATGTTAAATAAACACTTACTGTAATCATAGTTGTAATTACTATGATTGCATAGATCTCAGGTTGTCGAGCTGCAATTCGAGTAGCTTGGGGCTTATAACCTGTTGAAATTTGATCTTCGAATGTGTGTTTAGGGTAAAGAGCACACTGGCTCATGAAGCCAAATATGCGTGTATTTATTAATGCTAAAATATGATTGGTCAATACAAACAAAGATCGTCTAAGCCACAATTGAGTGACATACAATCGATCATTGATGGGAGAGAGATATAATATGCTAATAATTACAACATTTTGTTATGTTGATAAGTGTCATAAGAAGCTATGAAACTCTTAGTACTTGAGAACATTTTCAGCCAGTAAAAGTTTCTGATAAGTACTTTGTAAGTTTTATTAAATCTAAAGTGTCCTGCTAAGAGTATATCGTAATATTCTTATAGAATCTTGACACAAAGGTTTGAGAGTATGAAGAGTCTATCTTTATAATAAAGGTTGTTATTTCGGATTTTGAATTTTTTTGCTGTATCCGGTTTGGTATTAAGTTTATCTATGATTTTTTATACTTCTTTGTCTACTTGAACTCCTTTTTGAATTTCCTGTATTTAATTGTTTGTGATTTCAATAATAGCTTTAATTTCTTCTTCCTCCTGTTATTGTTAGGATAATATATCTGCTACAACATTAAGCTTTCCAGATTTGTAGATTATTTCGAAGTGATATTTGTTGAGGTAGTCTATCTATCATACTTGTCAAGTGGAGAGAGTTGGCTGTTTATTTAGGTATTTGAGTAATTCATAATCTGTATAGATCAAGAATTTGTTACCTATCAGGTAGTATCTCCAGGCTTGTGTTGTGTTGATTATTGCGAGTAATTCTTTTTTATGAACAGGGTAATTTCTTTCTGCAGATGATATTTTTCTTAAATGATAGGTAATAGGTTAGTTTTCTTGTGAGAGTACAGCTCTAATTGTATAATCTGAGATATCAGTAGTTACTACAAATTATAGGTTCTAGTCTAGGCTTCTAAGGACATGTGCAGTTGTTAACTTTTCTTTCAAAGTTTTGAAGGCTATATTATAGTTTTCATTCTATTCTTAAGTAACATTTGTGTCTGTAACTGTCAGATTATGTAGATATGCTACAATTCCTGCATAGTTCTTGATAAACCATCAGTAGTATCCTGCTAGTCCTAAGAAAGATTGTATTTCCTTGATTATTATTAGTTTCTCCCATTTCCTGATTGCTTTGATTTTTGCGGGGTCGACTAAAATACCTTGTTCATTGATTTGGTATCTAAGATATACAACTTCTTTTTGTAAAAAGTTACATTTGCTAAGTTTGGTATATAGCTGATGTTTTCTCAGTATTTCTAGTACTTGGCGGAGATATTGTAAGTGTTTTTCCTTTATCTTACTGTAGATCAGTATATCGTCGATGTAGACAACTACAAATTCATTGAGTAGTAGTCTGAATATATTATTCATTAGCCCTTGGAATGTTGCAGGTATGTTTGTCAGTCCAAAAGGCATAACTTTCTATTCATAATGTCTGTATTGAGTTCTAAATACTATTTTCAGAATATCTTCTTTGGCAATGCAGATCTGATGATATCCTGATTGTAAGTCAATTACTGAGAATATGGTTACTCCTTTGAGTCGGTTGAATAATTCTATAATGTTGGGTAATGCATATCAGTTCTTGATGGTTATATCATTGAGTTGTCAATAGTCAATGCATATTCTAATTCCATCCTTCTTTTTGACAAATATAATAAGTGCTCCAAAAGGTAATGTGCTAGATTGAATAGATCCTCATTTAATTAATTCTTCTAAAGTCTTCTTAAGTTTTTGTAACTCTAGTCCAGATAATTGATAAATTTTCTTGAATAGTGGTTCTGTACTAGGTATTAAGTCAATTTGGTAATCGATACTTTGTTTTAGTAGTAGTCCTTCTAGTAAGTTTATAAGGAATCAGTCTGCAAATTCAGTGATAAGTGGTTGTAAAGATATGTCTAGGCTAATAATGTCTCTATTGGTTTCAGTAGTTATTTTAGTGATATCTTTTTCTATAATAATGCAGCAGTAAACTATATTGTCTTTTTTGAGGTATTGGTAGAATTTTTTAGCAGAGTAGAGTCAGATCTTGCTATTTCTTGATTTGAAGATCAATTTGATGTCCTTGTTTCAATGAGTAAACTCTATGGTTCCGCTTGGCCAGTCAATGTTAGGGTTCTTTTGATCTAGCTAACTTTTTCCAAATACTATACTTGATCTGAGTATACCTATGATTTTGAAGTTCAGTGCATCCTAGTATGATTCAATTGAGATTAGAAGATTCTTAGCAATATGGGTGACTCGTTGAGTTCCTCCATCAGCGACTTCTACAATCATTGCTGCTTCTCGTAGTGACTTGATTACTTTGAGTTGATTCGCTAATTGTTTGCTGATAAAGTTGCATATTGCTCCACTGTCGATCAGTACATTGACTGTTTCATTCTTCATTGTTCCTTTGTAAAAAAGAAGTTCCATCTTCTTTCCAAGTGATAATAAGATTCCGTATTCTACTTTTTTGTCTATATCTTCCATTTTTATTTCTTTGATAGACTACATATCTGTTATGTTATTGATAGACCAGTCTGTTTTCTTTTCTTTAATTAATAGTTTTATAGCCTTGCATGCTTGTTTTACTTCTTCTTCCTTCTTTGCTAATTGTTAGATTTGTGGTTTCTTACTTTCTTCAATACAGCTCCAGCATTTCCAAGCATCATTTGTATAATAGGTTTTGTTTCCAGGAGGACAGCATCTATATGGTACTATTCTTTGTGCCATCTTCAGGTACCATCATTTATCTTTGATAAGTGTAGGTTTCTTTTTGTCTGTTGATCCAAATCCTCCTACAGCTTGTTCAGTTTTTGGAAGTTGTTTTACAACTTTAGCTGTTACTGAGTTGTCAAGCTTGATGAATACAAATTGTACTAGCTTAGCTCCTTTGGTGACTCAGTATTTGTGGTGAGCTAATAAGTTGTGAACTGCGAGTATAATTTCACCAGTGTAGTCTGCATCAATAACTTCTGCTTTGATTGAGATTTCTTCTTTGATTTTACTGCTTTTATCTAGGATTTGTATATAAGTTCCATTTGGTGGCTTTAAGGCGATTCCTGTCTTGATCAGGAAAATTGATCCTGGTGAAATTAGTACATCTTTATTTGTATAGATATCATATCCTACAGAGTTTGCTGTTCTTTTAGTAGATACTATAGCATCTGGGTGCTTTTTTTGACTAGGAAGTTAGTTTCATTGTTGGTTTCTTGTATCATATAGTTATTTATCTTCTGATGATTCTTCTAATTCTTCTTTTTCATCTTCCTGTCTTCCTTCTTCAATATCAGCCAATTCTTGCCAAGTGCCATTGTAGGCTGGGTCACATTCTTTGCTGTCAATAGTAGATGAGTCATAGACAGTCTAGAGATCTTGCAGGTAGATTTTGTTCCAATATACTCCTTGTTTATATCTTTTCTTGTCTCTCCAGAACTTTTCTTTGCTAATATATTAATAGCTTTTCCAGAAAATGTCATAAATTTCTCTGGTATTATTGGTATAGAGGTGTGAGTTCTTACTATAGTAAGGTCTATTATTTATTAGTGGCATCTGTTGGTATCTTGGCTGCAGTTTTATCCTTTAATCTTTCTTTTTGATAATGAGGAAATCTTCTACTTTAGTTTCATCCAGTATGAGGTGAGTTGTTGAACAGTTACACATGTATTCTGCACAATAGATGCATTGATCGCAGAATGGGTATCTTGTTTGCACTATGTTCTAATTAATGAGGGTGATTTGTTCCTATTCATTCAACTTGTGGTATCCTTGGCTGTATTTTTCTTCAATTATATATAGTTAGCTAATATCTCTTGGGTCAGTTTCTTCTTCAGCTGTTATGCTTTTACTTGTACCTTTAATTTCTTCTTTCTTTATGATCTTTTCTTCTAAAATAGTATAAGTACTTCTACACTCGGGTGTGATATATCCACATTTTCTATAATTGAAATAGGTCTTTGTTTTCTTTCAGTCATCCTTGTTTTCATTCTTCTTGAAATTGTTTCACCATGTTGAGTTGTTGTTGTAGTTTTTGAATCCTCCTTAGGGGTTAAATCCTCCTCAATGGTAAGTATCAGTTGTTAGTTTACTATTTAAGCCTGAGTTATGGTTTTTATTTTCTGTTCGAGTCTGTTATACCAATAGAATTATATATACTGATTTGATGACTATGCCGAAACACTATTGCTCATGAGCATATGGGCTCCCTCTCTTCTTAATGTGAGTTTCCAGCTACTGCGGAAGGGTCTTGAATAAGGTATCGGCTTGTGCACCACAAGTGATGTAATTGTCATTATCATAAGGCATTCTAATGATAATGAGATTGGCATCGATTCCTGTAGTGAAAGCTTCAAAGGTTTTAGTTTCTTGGGTATTAAATCTTACTGTAGCCAGTCATTTCTTTGCTTTGGCAATATATGCACTACTGCAGAATTTATCAATCAGTAAGGATCTAAGGCCTTGTTGGATGGGGATATTTGGATATTCTAGTTGGACCACACCAGCTACTTGAGCTGCTACCAAAGTTGTATCTTACCAGGTCAAAGGTTTTCTAGGCAGATTTTACCACCAGATTGCTGCTGATTTTCTGAGAAATTTAGCAATTTTGTTGACCTGCACATATAACTTAGCATATACTTATTCAAGTATGTGATTGACATTATTAGTGAGTCTATCGTCTGGTACTCAATCATTATTCTAGCTGTTAGTATTGTAATTAGCTTCAATGGCTGATATAAATACAGCGACTTCTTTGGCTCTTTATAAGTTATCTTTTCTGTTTTTGCTATAACTATTAGTTTAATGATATTCTCTTCAAGTAGTTTGGCTGATACTGATACTATTTAAATCACTAGTATTCCAGTATTGAACTTTCTATATAAGTCTTGTAGTAACTTATCATACAGAGATACTAAGTATTCTACTTTAGTGTCTCAAAAGGCTTATACCATTCTGACTTTTTCTTCTATTCTTCAAAGACCAAACCTCTTAGTATAATATTGAAGGTCTATAGATAAGCTATTCATAAACACTATTTCTTACAAAACTGGGCTGGTTTCTCTACAGAGTTGTATGTACTGATTGATAGTAGTAACCCAATCTTCCAGGCACTGGTTAATTAATATCTTCATATTAAATAGTTACTCCTTAATCAATTCTTGTTTCTATTCAGTGAAATATTTCTCTTCTAACTATGCTCTGGTAGTATTCCAATAAGTGATAGCTACTACTGCGAATATAGCTATATTCTCAGCTGCTGTAGTGGCTGCAAAGAGTAACTCTCCTAGTCTGGTAACTATTGCATCTGTTAAGGCTATGTAATATATTTCTCTTACAGGTCCTCTAAGATAGGCAGCTAGGATAGTAATTCATTAGATACTGGTCAATCCTTTAGCTGCAAAGTAGCTCTCCAAATCATTCAAGAATTCTCAAACATACTTCTTGATATATCTATAAAAGATAGATAGTCTGTTTGATATGATTTCTTTATCCTCTTGAAGTCTTTTTTTAGGTAGTGTGGCAGACTAAAATATATTAACGGCGAAATACTCAGAGTTGAGCAGGTGTAGAAAATATGTTTTTGTTGAAATTTGATCTTCGAATGTGTGTGTTTTGGAGTAAAAGAGCGCACTGGCTAATGAAGCCAATATGTGTGTATTTATTAATGCTAATTTATGATTGGTTGATATAAAACAAAGATCGTCTAAGCCACGATTGAGTGACGTAACAATCGATCATTGATGGGAGAGATATAATAAGCTACTAATTTCAACACTCCCCCTGCTTGATATATCTCAATGAAAATGAATAAATAAAAAAAGAATAAAAATAAAGTGTTTAACTGTATATCACAGATGTCATCCATGAAGTACATTCACTGCAAATAATTATATATAAAATACTATTTAAGTGATAAGAATGACATGATAAAGAACATAAAATTTTTTAAAGAAATAATGTTAGTTACATAAGCTCATTTTTGCAATCAACATTTCAAGTCTTGGTCGCACAAGTAGCTTGGTTAATGCATCGGTGTGTTGAAATTTGATCTTTGAATGTGTGTGTTTGGAGTAAAGAGTGCACTGGCTAATGAAGCCAATATGCGTATATT
The DNA here is from genome assembly GCA_003990785.1 of Endogone sp. FLAS-F59071. Lineage (NCBI taxonomy): Eukaryota > Fungi > Mucoromycota > Endogonomycetes > Endogonales > Endogonaceae > Endogone > Endogone sp. FLAS-F59071. The sequence goes on along the minus strand of RBNK01000537.1, from coordinate 1,179 downwards.
TATTAATGCTAAATTATGATTGGTCGATACAAACAAAGATCGTCTAAGCCATAATTGAGTGACGTATGATCGATCGTTGATGCATCGATCATTAATAGAAGAGATATAATAAGCTAGTAATTACAACACTCCCCCTGCTTAATATATCTTGATAAAAATAAATAAAAAGAATAAAAGAAATAAAAATAGAAATAGAATGTTCAACTGTATATTACGAATGTCATCCATGAAGTACATTTACTGCAAATAATTATATATAAAATACTACTTGAGTGATAAGAATGACATGATAAAGAACATAAAATTTTTAAAGAAATAATGTTAGTTACGTAAGCCCATTTTTGCGATTAACATTTCAAGTCTTGGTCGCGCAAGTGGCTTGGTTAATGCATCGGCGATCATTTCATCTGTCACCATATAAACGATATCTATCACCTTTGATTCAACTTTCTCTCGAATAAAGTGGTGCTGAATGTCGATATGCTTTGATCGAGCGTGATTAATTGGATTTTTGGCGAGGGCGATTGCTGATTGGTTGTCTTCAAATAAAGTTGTTGCACAATTTGGCAAATATCCTAGCTTATCCAATAGGGTGCGTAGCCAAATGGCTTCCTTTGTCGTATAAGCTAATGCCATATATTCTACCTCAGTTGTTGATAGGGCAACGGTTGCTTGGCGTTTGCTTGACCAGCTGATGGCTCCTCCTGATAGGTTGAAAATATATCCTGTAGTTGATCGTCATGTGTTAATGTCTCCTCCCCAGTTAGCATCGCTGAAACCGATCAGTCTTAGATCCTGATTGTGTCCAAGGCACAGCTTATAATTGGCTGTTCCTTTAATATATCTTAATAATCGTTTGAGGGTGTGGTGATGTTCTTGCATTGGATTGGCCAAGAATTGACTGATGATGCTGACAGCAGTAGCTAGATCAGGTCTCGTCCCAATCATCAGGTACATTATGCTGCCGATCATTTGTCTGAATAGACTTTGGTCTGCGGATTTTCCTCCTTCAGCTTTGAGTTGAATGGATGGATCAAGGGGTGTACTGATTAGCTTGGCGTCCGTCATGTTAAATCTTGTAATGATTTGATTGGCGAAGTGACTTTGATCAATTGTGATCATGTGTGTTTTCTGATCGCGCATGACTCGAATACCCAAAAAATGTTTAATTTCGCCACA